>QNGE01000291.1:296388-325683 GCA_008508345.1 Paragonimus westermani | reverse complement strand
GCAGTCCTCACGCTGCCATAACCCCTACGCCCCCACTACTCCCAGTCTTTTCCCTTTTTTCAAGGGAGATCACGCTACATGCTGTCCGGGTTTATGCTGAGCGAGATCGCAGTATCGCTCTGAGCCAATCCACATGGAAAGCTGTTCCTTGCGTTTACCATCCGGTGGCTGGAGAAGTTTGCCCGTAAGTCTAAACGAGGTTTACCTTGTGTTATATCGCGCAAAAACTGAACAAATGCGAAATGATTCGATTGGAACGATTCCCACGAGGCAGTAATGTGGCACAAGCTGAAATAACTGCGGAGACCTGATACCCGAGCCGACTATGAATAGAGAACACTGGTCCTCACAGAGAGAGCTTTTACCGTCTCATTCCGAAAGACGATTAACCAGCGGAGCTCTTCTGTGTTTATAGATATTTCAGCCACCTTGAGAAACATATACAATATAGCACACATAAACCGAAGAGGGTCATCAATCAGCGAATGAGTGTTTAGCAATGTTATTGGCGCGTAAAATGAAGTAAATGCAACATGGCTCAAATTTGGCGCGAAAAATAGAAATTCAAATTTACAAAAGTAAGAATCGTTCATTACAAGTAAAATAGATTGTTTTTGGGGCAGTTGACATCCCAACACCTCCCCTTTTTAGATTGGTAATAACTGGGGTTGTTGGGATCTATTTGAAAAGGGACTGTCTGTTTTTTCCTCATGCTGGACCACCGTCTGATCATCGAGGAACTATCAACCAGGTTTTGGTGCTCTGCTGCTGCATGTGCTGCGGCATCTGCAACCGGTACTGCCGCTGGGATTTGGAACGTATCCAGCAGTAACTCTAACGGGATTTCAATTTCTGTGGTGCATTCTTCCGAATTACTCCTCGGACGTAACTTATTTTTGTGTCGCGACCAAGTTTCGTTTCCGACAGCCACATCAACCATAACATTTCCATTTCTGCGCAAAATATGGCCAGATTTCTAAATTCCGCCATCCCTTCGGTGATCTCTTGCGTAAACTGCTGACCCTACCTCGAATAACGACCCATGCTTTACCGGTGGCGCCTCTTGATGAGCCTCTGTTCTGGGCAGCATGGCGTGGTGGATAGTTCAAAGCTTTCGGCCCATGAGTGCTTCTGTTGGAGACACGTGGTTCGGTGTTTCACCGTTGGGCGTTTTTCCGTGGGCATTCAGGAATTTTCGGAGGATATCTTCCGACGTCCCCTCTCCCCGTGACTTTAGACGTGCACGTTTGAACGTATCAACAAAGCTTTCAGCCTGACCGTTTGATTGAGGGTGTTAGGGAAGAGAGCGTACATGACAAATGGCATTGAGTGTGCAGAAATTCTGGAACTCACGTGAAGTAAATTGCGTGCCATTGTCTGAGACGATGGTCTTTGGGAGTCCGTGGAGGCCAAATATTCTCTCCAGCGCCTGCAGAGTCATCGTCGTAGTCGGGGGGAGATACAGTAGCGATCTCCGGCCATTTGGAGTGAGCATCCACTGGTACCAAATAGTGTACTCCGTTGATGGGACCCGCGGAAGCTTGGCGCGAAAAAGAGAAATTCAAATTTACAAACGTAAGAATTGTTCTTTACAAGTAAAATAGATTGTTTTGGGGGCATTTGACATCCCCAACACCTTGTTTTATAAGGAGATTAGGACCTGCAGTATTCGTGTCTTGACTCATTTATTCGAACAATCCTACGGCTTTTACGTCGCTCATGTTTGACAAAACACTGAAGATCTCTACAAGACCACCGTTAATCCCGGATGCTCTGGCGGTTGTTCGAACAACGCTTAACGTACTCGCAACGTTTATCAATAGAGTGGATGCGTTTGTGAGCAGCGTGTGTCTAGAAATTCCGAGCCCGTCGGGCAATGGACGGCCGTATTGGCAAGTTTGTTATTAATAAGATGCTGAGGTATAAGAAAATCAATACAAGCCGAATAGAAGAAAATAACGACAAACCTGGATATTGGATCCACCAAATGCACAGGTTCCACGACTAACGGTTCACATAAATATGATCAAACGCAACGGTACCGTAGTGGCGTTGCCATCAAGCGCAAACGAAACGGGGGTACATGTGAACAGAGGTCCTACAATGGGGAGTAAAAGGAAATTCTACGCGAAAACAAGTTTCTACAAGCAAACGGCACCCAGAGTTGATAGTGCATCAAGATTAACGTCGTGGGGGGAATGGGTTGTTGTGCGCTTAGCTTGGATGGCCGTATCGGTCATCGTGAGAAAGGTTCGCAATCTCTACCAAGATGATTTCGTATGTAAGAGGAAGGATCAACGGAACAGAGTAAATGAAGACAGGGGAGGTGGTCACCGACTTTCCATAAAACACAACAGCCGTCGAACACCGAACGCAAGCAGCTACTTTAACAACTACCTCTCACCCTTCTGCCTTCAGTGAAGTGCACTCCGGGCTCTCTAATCAGCCGCGATAGGGTCTGCACTAAAATCCCACTTTCACTCCTGACGCAAGCTGCTGTACTGTCTAAATGCACTGGATATCTTTGATTACGTAGAGTGCTTACGCCTTCATGTGATACTGCAGATGAGGCCGAACTATGGCTTTGCATGGCAGCAGAAGCACTTCCGGTTGACGGTTAGACAGAACTGTTTTAACGGAGAATAGCTCGCCGTGGAGTGTGTACAGCTGCTGCGCTTTGAGCTGAGGGCCTGTGGTCGTTTTTGATCAACGCTTCCAGGTCTCGAAAGTTTCCCACGCATTTAATAGTGGACGGACGCTAAGGGTCGTGTACCTTTAGGGATATAGGGTTTTCAGTTATCATTTGCCACTTGGCGGTTTTTAGAGAAAGGTCCGATGTTGAGGCAGCCCGAGTTCTGACCGTGCTATCACGGTATCATTTGTGAATCCAATGCATGGGTAACAAGGCATCCCCACTAGATCACTGACGAACATTAGGATCAGGACGGGACCGAAAACAGATCCTTGAGGGAAACCACTCTGGGTCATGTCTATTGCGGGAAGTCTGTTGCCAACCTCCGCCTTAGAAAACCTGTTACACAAGAAATAGATTGCTCAATCAGTCATTTCGTTAGAAACACCAAACCACATCAACTCGTGAAGGACATAACGGCGATTCACTGAGTGGTATGCTTTCGTGAAACCTAATTAATGTACCTCGACTTTCCTGGCTTCTTCCAACCGTCTTGTGGCCCAATTTTGAAATACTGATGGTTGGGTAGGCAAGACTTTCACATATGGAACTCGTGCCATGCAGTGCTTAGAAGGTGGTTTTCAACCAGACACTGTAACATTCTCTCCCATTAGACTGTCCGGGCATTTTCTAACTTTACCCGCCAGGCTGACTGGTCTGTAATATTTTTGTTTTCCGCGAGCCTTCTTATGGATGGCGACCACGGTGGTTACGTATCATTCGTGTAGGACTTCGTTTTCCTTTCATGAGCTTGCAAAAAGTCGCCACACGGAACTCTGCAAAACTCTTGTCAGTGGCCCAGCCATCCCCGTATTGGTACCATCGGCTCCTACAGACTGTGAGGGCTCAAAAATCTGGGCCCTCTTGATCTTCTCCTTGAGAAGTATGTTATTCATTTGACTACGAGGTCTGGACCCTACCAATTTCAGAAGGATCTTGCTCACACGTCGCTCCCGCGAACTCCTGAAAGAAATCACAGACGAGGCTGGTTTTCTCCGTTCCATCGGTTTCTGATTCATCCCCTTTCATTGGTAGTGCGCCTAAGTCTTGCCTGCGGGCTCCCTCAGGATGAACGTGTGGACAAAAATGCTTTGTAACCGTTTTCATCTTGCGTGTGAGGCCTGCCTCGAAGAGTTATTTTGCAAGAGTCTCAACCTTGGTGTCTGCGTTTCTGTAAGCTTTAAGCGCTAGCCACTTACAATGGCTTCTAACATATTTGCATTTCTTCTGGCATTTTTATCCATGGCAAGATCTCTACACACCACTAGTCTCAGCCAGGGCGGATGGTCTCGAGGTCTTCTTGGTAATAGGGATGCAAACTTATCCATAATCTCCGAAACAGTTCTTTGATGATTTTCCACTTTTTTTCTGGAAGAGCGTTTTCCTCCTCGGTAATCCGAGATATGCTCCTCGCCAATTCCAAAAACCTTGTTTGTCCGAAATCACGAATGAATTTCTGGGGGGGGACGTTTTCATCCATGGACTTCGAGGCCCAGAACACACTGGTAGGCCTTCTCAAGCAGATCCTCGAACTTCAAGCTGAAGATGCCCTGCTCACATTGAGTAATTATCAGATCTACCACGGATGGTGCATGGTCGTATCGGAACTGCGTGGGGGCTTTAACATGTAGGCTGAAATATTTGGTATGCAACCATTCCAGGAACTTCCCTCCGGGAATACTCTTTCTGGCTGTTTCATAATCCCAAGAGATGGATGATCCGTGGCTGATAAATTTTCGGTCCCAGCACTCCGGCCATTTACCCCTAACTCAGTTTGCTTGCTACATTAGAGGAATGAAGCCATCAGTACGATCATCTCTTTCTTGAACCCACGGTGCGGCCTGAAAAACACAGTCAATTGTAATCGGGCCACAACATCTGCCCGTTTTGTCATCCTCAGTGAGGTGATATCTGCCCTGTGACAGTTCATGTATTCTATCAGTCTTGTTGGGTACATAATCCCTTTGAGAGACCTACGTGAACTCCATGCGTAGCTGGAGGGTCAGGTCTTGGTTTCCGTCGAGATTACTTAACAGCCAGCTACCTACTGTGTGTATGCGCTTGATTTCGGTCTCTGCAGACACTCCCGCCATCCACAGGACCTCCATAATCGCCTTCTACTCAACGTTTTTGTGGTTTTCATCTGTTCGATAACTGGTTCCTCATTACTGAGGATCAGAAGGTTTCGGAACCTCTATAATAATTTTTCGCCGGCGGTTCGCAGTTCCACCATGTCACCCATACGTCTGACAGTCATCACTTTGGAGCTGCTATCTCTTCTCACTGTCCTGCAATTACCTTCTCTATATTACACTCCCGTTATTTGACGTGAAATTTCAGGGCACTTGCTCCTTTTCCAATGCCCATATGGATTTCAGAACCCCGTAGTAGCCGTGAGAGGGCGTCTGCCATTGAACACCAGTGTGAACTGACCTACCTCAACTGCATGTGTTGTCCACACGATCTCAACTTCACCCGGGCAGTTTAGAGCTCCGGTAACGTCTTTCATAATTTCCGCAAGGATGACCCTCAGTGACTGGCCCGCGACACCTACGGTCCCTTTAGTCGGAGATTAGGTCATCCCTAACGAGAACTTATTTAGTTAAGCTGATTTATGACCGGAATTCGACACAGCGGTAAGATAATACACAGAGGTGATGACTGTGCAGCAGTGGGAAAGAGGATCACAGCTAGAATTATGCAACTTGGGGTGGTATATTACTACAGTACCACACATATCTAATATAACTGAGGCCAACACTAGTTGAAGCATAGGTACTTGAGGTGGCATGCGTCGATTTGGATCAGACTGGAATCGCCCGGGAACGATTCCTACTCGGCTTTCAATGATCACTTGCTCAATAGTTCATTGTCCATTTTTCCTTGATAGATGGCACGGGGTGCCGGCCGTGTATGCCCCCTCAGTGAGCATCTCGACACCGGAATAAGTATGGCATTAAATATACTGATTTTTCCAGCGCGTCCTATGTGCACGTCCAGAAGCTGCTTGAAGACCACTTGACCGTGTTCTAACACCAGCTGTGCTGTTAGCGCCTTACAGCAATTGACGGCTCATCATGATAGACAGCTTGTACAGTGAAGTCATCCTGGTCGCTGGATGAGACTCGTAAAAGGATGTCGACGGAACATATGCTAATTCAGGAGGGGGAAATCCGATCTATATCCATCCTCCATATAACCTTGTGGAATACAGCGCACTATAACATGCAGGAGAGACGTGCACAAGGTGTAGTAGATATCACGAAAGTAGACCTCAAAAAAGACCTAGGGATCTGGCTATCGTCTGGGTTGTCCTTCTCCTATCATCACCAGCTGGCCACCAAAAGGGGTCTCATTACTCTCGGGATGATCAAACGAACCTTCCCCCGGATTGACAAGCGCGCCTTTTACACGCTTTACAGAGTCTACATAAGACCATTGCTCGAGTATGCCCATCAAGTCGTCTACACCGGTTCGAAGAAGGACACACTCGCCATTGAACGTGTCCAGCGAGTAGCCACCAAAATGGTCACTGGCTTAAGGCATCTGTCCTACGAGTCTCGCCTTGAAATTCTCGATCTTTATCCACTTGAGTTTCGTAGACTCCGCGGCGATTTAATTCTTGCACACTTTCTCTTTAGCACAAGACTGGTGCAACAATTCTTCACCCTAGTAAGTGATAACAGTCGAAGAGGCCACGACAAGGAGCTCTATAAGCTTCGACCTCGGACCTTCCTAAGACAACAGTTCTTCCCTTATAGGGTTATGAACTACTGGAACGACCTACCACTAGAGGTTGTTAGCTGCTCCTCTAAAACCGTCTCGAAGTGTTATTTGATTCTTATCTACTTAATAAACCGTTAAATTAATAATTTATCCTGTTTTGTTAGATTATTATTTCACTCTGTTATTGGTAGTTTCTATAACCCCCAAGAGCGGTGCTAGACCCCGTTTTCATTGACTGCCTTTCAGGTCAACAGAAAACTGCCGGACATCGAAACGAGCAAACTGACTGGATCCGGGTAGATTGGGCCCCCAGCCTCGAACCCGTGTACAAATCGCTGAAATCGCTCACTGCTTTCTTTGGGTGCTCGTTGTATGTGATAACCAACCTTTCGCAAAGTAGGAAAATCAGGAAACGACGTTCCTCTGAAATAAGGCTCCCAGAAATGGTCCTGCGAAGGGAGGCGTCAGAAATAGGCAAGAGCCAAAAGCACACGAAAACATGCACACAACTTCCACAATCGAAAACACTAAAGCATGCCAAGCCACAGTTCCACAGTAAGGTCAGCACGGAGTCTTTGGTGTGTAACGCGCAACCGAAACCAGTGAGCGCGCACGAATTGAGTTTGAGTTGTGTAACGGGGTGTGCTTCTGTGTTGTCGGTACCGTTTTAGATTACGCTTGCGCAAGTCGTGTGCATGGCTTACTGGGCCTTTGGCTCATGTTTGTTTGTATTTTTCCTCTTTTCAGGACTGTTGTTCAAACCCCAACTTCAGAAGAACGCTGTTTACCGGTGCCTCCATATTGCTCCAGATTCGGGCCACAAGTGCCATGGACAGTCATAGCGAAAGCGGATGGCCTGTATGTAACAGGTGACACTGAGGTGCATGTTCACATACTCTATTGGCTGGTTATAAGATAGGCCTCTCACTTAAACCACCATGTGCGTGGTTGCTCCGTGTACTGTTCCAAGTTGGAAAATTTCTCTCTGCATAAATGTCTCCCAGTCTCGGACGAATACGATGACGGAAAAATAAACAAAAGGCCTCCCCGAACATCTCAACAAAGGATAGTTGGATTTTCCAAGCGCTTTCCTAGTCTCACTTCTGGCCTGCTTAGTGTAAACTTGTGCTCTGCTGGTGTCAGACATTAGCACCCCGAGGTCTCGTTCGTTATCACACCGCTTTAGCAGGTACACTTCAGAATGATGTACCGTGACATCCTCGAAATATCGAAGGTGCATAAGAGGGCATTTCCATAGGTTTAGAGAAGGGCCTATTGGACCATCTTTCTTGATGGGGTATCCAAGTTCTGGTGAAATATTTCGTTATCCCCGTCGGTAAGGATAGTTCTTTGTGCGTTCTTGTCACCGGCGGATGCGAGGACAGGCGAGTGCCGCTGAACCAGCTGGTCACTGATGAAAACAAAAAACAAGAGCCCGAGCACCCACCCTTGTGGATCAGTACTAGGGGCAGACAGCTAGTCCAACAAGCAATAGTTTACCCCAACAGCGAATGATCTGCTATGCAGTCTATTACAAGTGAGCTGACGACGTACTCTATTAACTTGATGAACAACCAACTATGTGGGGGCTTTTCGAAGGCCTTTCTGAAATTGGGAAGCACCACTCCGACGGTCATTCCCCTAGCTCCCTCTTCCATTTATCGCTCTTCGCCAGGCAGTAGGTTTGTCCAGCAGGATTGCCGTTTCCGAAATACGCGCTGCTTTTCACTGAGGACCGTGAGGCTGCCTAAATGCCCCTAAGGACAACGACTGGCCAGCAGCCCCATTGCTCTACCATGCGCACAAGTTAAGCATACTGGTCGTCAGTTGAGAGCTTCTAACTGTTTTTCTTCCGTGTATACGAAGACAATCACCGTTTGTCTTCACTCCTTCGACAGTTTACCCTACGCCGTGAACTACCGACACAAGTTCCTCAGGAATACGGCTAACTTCATTGTCAGTTCAGTTAGTAACGAATGGTTGTGTTGTCCGGGGAGGAGTTATCGACGTCAGTCAACTTCAGCTGGCGTACCAGTCCGTCAACACTGAGCGTCATTTCGACAAGACATAGCCTAGCCACGACTGGAAACACAGGCCGTGTGTCTTTCCTTTGAGTAGGCTGAAGTTTGGTGCCGGGCCGTCGACTGAGTTTTGCCCAAGTTCTCAAGAACTTCGTTCTCATGATGATCCACTGGTGCCGGTTTGGTCGCCTTTGTTCTGGTGCGTCGTCGGACGCGCGCTCAGAGCCCCATCGGTGCCGCCGCCGGTTCCACGGCCAGCCATTACCCATACTTTCGATGCTTTCTGAGCTTAATAGTGTTGCATTCATCTTCGCTTCTTGACACTCACCGTAGGACCCACTACCAAACTGGTAGTTAATCCACTGCCAACATCCACGCCTGTGGATGGCACGCAATTCGACGTCTAACTATATAGGCCATTTAGACGCGGACTGACCAGGAGACATTAGTGTAAACCGTTTCAGGAGAGCCAGCATGTTGCCTCTAATTTCACGCCAGTGCGCATCAACCGTGATCACGCTGCTGTCTTACTCGAAAGCGTGCGGTGCTCCTCTCATTTCTTCACATGGAATTCTCCAGATATTCCGTCGAATCCGAGCGGATGTTGCCCGCAGTCCACCTCTTGTTTACCACATGTCCAAAAGCGAATGCTCACTCATTCCTATTGAAGTGGAAGTATCTGAGCCGCTGACGTCGAGCTCAAATGTAGATGACACTACTTCCAACTTGAAGCGGTATCCAGCAGTCGCGCAGGAACCCCAACCTGTTAGTACATGCGCAGCCCATTGACGACCAGTCGATACGATATGTTTGCGTTCATCAACTTATGTTGAGGATGTTGGAGACGCCCAGCATCAGGCTATGGGTAGGTACCCAGCAGTCCTTCAGATCGTCTAACAGTTGAGCTGGAAAAAATCTATGAAAGCCGTATACGACACCTGGCATAGTGCAGCCGCTGCTGGCTTCATCCTTAACCGCCATCCTTATACGTACCGCCATAAGTAGCGGCTCTGTCCTCCACCAGAATAACGGGAATGCTATCGCCGATAAAGAGCATTGCTCCCTCTGTTTGTCGGTCACTGAATCTGGATGTTGATGTACCTGGAAAAGAAAAACTCAGTGTACACCAATTTTCCTGAGAGCCACGTCTCTTCAACAGCCAGGACTGCGGGGTTGTTACTCCCAGTACACGCCCTCCATCACTTGTCTTGTTTAGGTGGCCTCGTCAGTTTGATTGTATCACTCTTAACCGACCTAAGCCTGTTTCACTGCCTCTGGAAGGATAATGGACAGACGGTGTTATCGGAATTTCCACTACTCCCTTTGCCGAAGGAACACATGGGGTTATCATCAGACCTCAAGCATCAACCACCTGATTCGAACATTCCTCATGAGCGGATCATACTCCTCTTCATCCTTCCTCTCGTGCAGTTAATTTAAAGTCGCCCGCAGGAGTTCCAGATCCTCTAAGACCAGGTCTGTTGGTATGAGCGCTTCCACACAAGATGATCTTGACGACCACTCTAGAAGCACGCCAACTACTGATGCAGTTCCGAGAACAACTTTCATTGGTCTCCGTGGTGAAGTCACATCGTCTGCCTTTTGGCCAAGGCGAAACGCTGCCCACAGAGTAATTGTCGCGGCTAGATCCTCTTCACTTTTGAACGAACTGATTGGCAGATTACAGAAAGCAGCGATACCGTGATCCAGCCCTAACTGAGACGCCTGGGTGATAGTCTCAGGAGGGTTCAATACTGTCACGCATTGGTCGTGCGGTGGGTGCACTTTCCGAGATCTTGGCAAAGATTCCTTCCCATGAGCGTCTACAGAGGGTGTCATGGCCACTTTGGATACAGCTGACCTCCCTGGCTTCGAAGTTGGTGGTGAGTGCGGCCGTCTTCAATTCCATCATTTGTTGGCGTCTACCCCCGGTTTTCCTCCTACCCAATGGGACTGGGACCTCCAGGAATCTCACAATCACAACCTTGGAAACCCTCGCAACCACATCCGGGAATATCTGTGTACAAATACGTGGCGGCAGTTCAGTGAACGTCTCTGATCGTGTGTTCCATAGCTTCGGATGTGATATACTTTACGTTGCAGAGTGAAGCCCGCTTTTTTATTGGCGCGGGTTTCGAAAAGGGCAAGTGATTACTGTGTGAATGGTTAATTTGAAATTTCTCTTAAACTTGTCAACGGTGATACTATTATCCTATATAATCTGGTCAAATTCCACTTACGTCCAAGGCTATCCGAAAATATAATTATATTTACGAAACATGGTGACCAAAATCATTCATACAAGATCCGTTGGCGCGAAAGCCACAATATCGAGCTCTAAAGCCGACGTTGATCGTCCTAAAGGCGAAGGTTCTAGGTCCAGAACTTATGTAGGCTCTCCTAAGGTTACTGTTGTTAAAGGGGGTGAAGATAACCTGGTGGTTGCCACCCCTCAGACTAAAAACTGTTCTGTTCCTGTAGATAGTGTATTGGTGGATTTATTCGTTATGGTATCTAAGCTAGAAGCAGAGCTCGCCCAATTAAGGGCAGATCATACTGCACCTTATTCCCTGAAAGAGAATCTTGATTCTTTGTCTTACGTTTTCAAAGTGCCCGAAAGTCCCAAGATGGATAACTTTCGGAGTGCTATTGTGTTCATTAACACATTGGTAACAGAACTCACAAAACGGACGAGTTGCCCAAACAATGTCATCGTATTCAATGTGCCAGATAGGCTGCACCTAGAAAGCATTAAAAAGATACTCTCGAGTGTTACTGGAATAGACCCTACATCATGTACCTGCATCCGTCTTCGTAAGAAGACACAAAATTTCTGTTGCACGCTACCATTCAAATTCCACAGCGAGGCGAATGCAAAACAGTTCATACAGAGCCAGGACCTTATTAAGTCTAAAACCTCGCTTAAATTGTTAAAAATTATGGAGGACAGAACACCCCTTGAAAGAGAATAGCAAGAACTTTAACTAGGCAGAATCTCCGTCTCCGTCTGTAACCATGTGATCCAGGATGCATCGATACAGGGTTCCACGATATCAAAAGATAATAAACTGGGTTCCAAAGATCGCACAGTATCGCTTTGTTGCACCACTCCCGAATGCACCAGCGACCTACCGACAATTCTAACTCCATCAAAGAGAACAAATTCGCTGACCTAATTGATCTAACAGTAGATCTTGACAGTTCCAACAGCGTTCCGAGCGTTGGGAGTACCTCGGTCGAAGAACCAACTGGCAAAAGGGGGCACACGAATGACCCTGTCTATGTAGAAATCAATGGAGCGTCTAGACCGCAACCCATATGCGCAAAAACTGGCTCAAATAAGACGGGACACCAGCAGTCTATTAGTCAGAGACACGTCGGTGTCACAATTTCGAACCAATGCCGTAGGAAGCCACGAACCGACCATCAATGGGGTGCCCGTGATAACAAACCCTCTCCAAATCACCATCCTGCGAGTCGCCAGAGGTTTCCTCCTGTGGATCATAAGGGAGTAAACAGGCGAGAAAACGCAAACCCGTACCTGGCGATTAAAAAGACGCATCTCTTAATAACCCCCAATTCCAGGCCTCTTCCTAGCAATAGCAGTCTCTCACGTGACGCATCAATTCATGTAAGACTCAACCGGAGCCCCTCTGAAGTTGTTTATCCTATGTTCAACACCCCATTCAATACGGGTAGACCCTACACTTCGAATGCTCGCTTAAACGCAACACACGATGTCTTCATTGACAACGAGCAGGCGGGTATGACCAATTCACCCCAGCACTACCACTTCTTAGCGGAACACACCTTTCAAACCTTCCCTGCTAACTCCGTCCCCCATTGTTCTACTACCCAACCATACCTTACTTGCACTATTCCAACACTTCCTGTCATGGACTCAAACGCAGATAATACCCAACCATTCTCTAATGAGCTCATCACAAGGACATCAGACCAAGCATTGTCACCAGAGTCCTTGAATCACAAAGATGTTTCTGTTTTAGACATTTTTAGAAGTATAAAACTGATGCCGAACAAGAAAAATGCACTGAGTTCGTTGCTTTCTAATGCACGTTCACTAATTAATAAGATGCATACCTTTAGATCCTTCATCTTATCATATAATCTTCATCTTATTTTATTCATTGAAGCTTGGTGCACCCCTGAGACATGTTTTGCAGCGATCGTGGTGTAGGACCAGATGGAGGAAGTTAAATCCACCTAAAGATGCAATATTCTGCAATCATACTAGACGAGCCATGTCTTGGTATGATAGATGACTCCTCGTGGCCGTTAGTGTCGAACTGGATCCTGTGAATTACTCTTAGGATGTGTCCACAGACCACCTAACGCCACTCAGGACGACTTGACGAACCTTATTAATGGACTGAACTATATCAACCTTACCTTCACATTACAAAATAATTGGCGGAGACTCCAGCATGCCTGATATCTCCTGGACCTCTTCCACTGCCTCTGCAAGTCGAGCTGAGTTCCTTGCATGTGTCCAAGTAAACGGATGGTGTCAACGTGTTTTAGCGCCTACTAGACAAGATCACACTTTAGACCTCATCTTTACCACAGGCATCTCTTCTGCCACTGTATCCGTCTTGGAACAATTTCCAGGAAGTGATCATAACATAGTGAACTTAATGTTCGACATGAAAGCTGTTGAAGAATCGACCGTCACACGCTACCGTCAAACCAAATTCGTCGACTGCAACGTGTTAACCACACTACTGAGATCTCTGGAATGGAACATATTTTTTCTTACCTCCGATCCTGGTATTGCAACCGAGGAATATGATGAACACTTCAGGTCTTGCATTAACAGCTTAGCCCCTTAAAAGTCAAAACACCGCAATGCGTACGGTAACAGCATAATTCTCTCACCACAGGATCAAAGCAAGCTCAAAAGTCTTAAATCACGGTACCGGAAAACGTGCGACTTCTCTCTTACCATGCAAATGCATAAAATGTTCAATGCAATTGAATATAGTACCAGAACGCTCCACATGAATGAAGGAAAACGTCCGCTTAACAGCACAGACAACAGCTCGCAGTTGATGAGACGCAGGAATAGTGGGAGAGACCCTGCCATCTCAGTAGTGACACTGCAGGACAAAACCACTGTAGATGATCCTCTAACAATCTGTGATGTTTTTAATTTACATTTTGCTGCTTCATTCAACATTGAAAGACATATACTGCCCTCACCTCCTCCTGTAGGTACAAGTACGTTCCTAAGCCACATCCCTGTTGATGCGGGGCTCATACGCTCTCAGTTATCTATCGTCAAACCTACTCAACTACCTGGTCCTGATGACGTTCATCCTGTTGCTCTAAAACACGGACGGGAAGACATCCATCTACTTCTGCGTAATATTTACACACTTTCTCTAACATCAGGTTCCTTCCCTCTTTAGTGAAAAACTCCTCAATTAAGCCCCGCTATAAAAGTGGCTCGTTCCATTAATCATAATTCAATTTTTTCTAGGGTGTTGGAAAGGATAATAAAACGCCGCATGGTCGAATTCCTGTTATCACGAAACCTTATAAATCACTCCCAGCATGGGCTTCTCAACAAGCCTTCTTGCATGACATGCCAGCTAGAATTTCTTAACCATGTGACAGAATCTACTGACGCCGGTGAGGCAATTATCATTATACTGTTGGACATGGCGAAGGTTTTCGATCGTGTGCCTCATATGGCGTCTTCCGCTCAAAATAGCATCCTTTAGAATACGTGATCCATTGCTTAGCTGGTTTTCCTCATATCTTACAGGCCGCACACAAACAGTAAAAATAGGAGACAATAGCTCAACGTCTAGACCAGTTAATAGTGGTGTGATACAAGGAAGTGTTCTGGGGCCGTTACTCTTTCTCATATATATAAAAGATATATGTGAAGTGATCACGCATAGCAAAATATTCCTATTGGCTAATGATATCAAACTTGTTTACAGCTGTAGTGAGATCACCTCTGACGTCCCCAAAATTCTAAACTCCACGCGACGTGAGATTTGCCTTGCCAGTACCACCGCGCCGGTTCACATTACCTTGTATATGTGAACTTATTACAAACCACTAGCGTCAAAATTAGTGGGCCGGCATAAGTATCGCAGTTATGCTCTCAGCTGTGTAATGAATTCGTACTATCTCTGCTCCTGTAGGTTACATTCACTAGGATAACAATGTTGAGCTATTACCGTTAGGAACGGCGCTTAACCAGCCTAACGCTTGTTTGAATTCTGAAGGTCGACTGGAATTTTCCGTCGACGCACTCTTCCACTCTGGCGTCTGCTGTGCGGTTGTGCTCAAGGTGCTCTCACATCCAGCTTCCTAGCACCCCTTGATTGTTACGTTGAAGTCTGTTGTGAACGGTAAGTGAATCAATAAATAAAGTTTGTTTGCAGATTCATCGTTTACTCCCTGCGACTTCCGATTCACGGTAGCACAATGTTGGGGAAATTCTGGGCGTACGAATTCAGGATCTAGCATTACACAGCTTTCTCCCTGGCAATTTAAATCCGTGTTTAGAAAATATACGTAAGGACCTCATGTCATTAGAGATTTGGTGTCGAATTTGGCTGGTGAAATTTTCAGCCAATAAAGCCACTATCGTTGTGCATGGTTGTCACATACCAGATGGCCCTATAAAGATGGACGGTCACAGCATATCAACCGCCAACTCAGTACGTGAGCAGGGTTTACGCTACTCGAACTCATCCAACTTCGCAGAACATATATCTTTCCTAGTCGCTAAAACCAGACGGACGATAGGTTACATTAAACACTCATTCTTCCTACCTGCCGCACGGTTACACATTTATAAACTGTGTGTACGTCTCATTTTGGGTACTGCACGTTCATATATGGCCACCTACGCAAGTCTGATAAGCTAACTCTGGAAAGCCTCCAATGTGCATTCACGAAAAGTTTATTGAGTTATCCATCGTCTCTGAGCCACAGAACACGCTGCCGGACGCTTGTACTCGATCCTCTCTGGTTACGGCGACTCAAGCTCAAACTTTCACTCATGTATAATTTGGTCTATGGCAGTAAATTCACCGTCAGATTCGTTACTAGCTTACAACACAGGTCGGGGTAAAACCTCAGAAACAAGGATTTCACCTTGGCATCTTTTAAATCCCGGAAAGAACTGCGTTCAAATTTTTCCTAGTAAAATGTTCCTACATTGGGAACGAACTCCCTATGCAATTAGGCTCAGTAAGAATATACACCAATTCAAACGAAACTTAGATGCTTTCCTAACAATGACGAGCGTCATGTCTATTTTCAAGCTCTACTTGTCTGAGGACGTTATCTCTGAAAACGGACCTGATAACATCTGACGAAAAACCTTCTGTGTTGCGTGATGTTAAGTCACACATCCCTCGAACCGACCAAAACTACCGCTTTCAGGATAGATCTTGTACTTTCAGACTTGCCAGCGAACACGATAACATGTCAAGAGTCAACACGTATAGGTGTCAATATGCATGCCCGTTGGTAACAACCCAATCATCCTGGTACATCCTTACCCTATAATTATTGATAGCTTGTGTGTCTGAGTTGTAAACCACCATGCAAAAACAGAGCATGCTAAAATTGTTTGGAAAGAAACTCAACCTGTTCGTCTCATGACTGCATAATGACCTTGAATCGCAACTCTTCTCTGTTCTCCCCTGACAGACCAACCGGCAACCTCTCAGTATTGTCAAACATTCTTCTCGTTCTACATACCGTTTGTACAAAGATAATTCACTTCTAAATTCGGCAATAATCGTATGCTAGGAATAGCTGATAATCAATCTCCTTTCGCGTTGTTCAATAACAGCTTTTCGCATTTGGCATATATTTAATCAATTAACGCAATGCTATTGACGTCCCATAGAAGGTTATGTCAGAATATCACGTTCCATCGTTCGTCATAGCTTACATAGTCAGTTTCACGTTATCCCGTTTATCGCATGATTCCGCTCTCCATTCTGGGTTTCACTGATATATCCCGTGTGAGAAAACATCTCACCCCGCCCGGACACTTAAAATTCCGCAGTGGTTGGACATATTGCGAGCTGCTCGAACTTCTTGGGAATTTGAACGAAGAATGACGTCCGGTCGAGAGGTCCATGCGTTCCCCGTGAAAGTTATTGCTTTCCCACCTCGCCCACCTTATGAAAAATTTTCTGCACATTTTTTCGGGACTACCTACATGAAATAATGGTCAAATTCTTCGCTAATACACCTTCTCCAACCTCCAACTACTGGTTTTTGGAACGACCTTGAGCACCAGGCAAGCGATTGCAACATGCAGGTCAGCCGACTCTACTCTGGATGCCCGTGACTTCGTGGACCAACCTTCGGGCAACGTGGACTCACCAGGGGACAGCGCTCTTCCGAAGCAGGGGTTCGTACGACAGTTCTGAAAAAAGAAACAATACGGACAAACATGAGCCGAAGGCCCAGTAAGCCATGCACACGACTTACACAAACGAAAGCTAGGACGGCACCGACATCACGGCAGCACGCCCCGTCACACAACTCAAATTCAATTCGTGCGCGCTCGCTGGTTTCGGTGGTGCGTTACAGCGATCACCTTGTGGAGTCCAAATTGATGTAACAAATCAATTATTTTATCGAATTGTGCAGACCTCAAGTACTATCGTCTTAGAACTATGTAGCTCAAGGTTTTCTCTCTGAACTTGAATTTTCCCTCCATATAATGTCGGTTTTTGCCTGTTTTGTTGCTCTATTCACATAGGTGACTCGTTGTACAATTTTAAAATTTGGTGTTCAACTGTGTATATGCTTAAAATCATTACGTTGATCACGCTCTTCTGAGTGTGTTTCTCACAAATGCGTCAGGAATTATACCATTGTGATTAGTATTATATTCACTTAAAAATCCTGGGTAGTTATTAGTTTACTTCTAATTGGTTGGCAGTGTTTTACATTACACCTTCCATGACAGTGTGATCACTTGTGCATACTCTCGTTGCACTAGGTAGTGTGACAGACGTGTGTGTCCAAGCCTTTTAGTGTAATTTGTGGAGTGGTTGGCCATCGGTCTCCCAGTTCGAGTGTGGGTCTCGCCTAGTGTCATCACCCCATTGCTTTAATGATGTTGGTTCCGACGAACTTCTTGAAGTGATATTATTTCAGTCTCTGAACCTCTCGCCTCCTTATATACGTCCCTCCATTCCTGTCTCAGGCAACCGCGGTGCATTTGTATTATTGTGAAATCTACCCGGCACAATTCCGAAGCCTTTGATCAGAGACTGGACTGCTAGAGCTTTAAACGTCGCCGTTTGCAGTGGTGGCAACCACTACTGAGTAGTTTGGTAAGGGCTCAAGTTCACACCAAGCTACGCGTAATCCGACTTTCCAATAAATGCTCCTCTCAATATCCAATGGTGGGTAAGATAATTTACCTTCCAACGGTTGATGAGAAGACGTTCGTAAAAAGTGGAGCTAGCGCGTTAGTAATTGAGCAGGTAGACAAGAAAATTCAGTCTCTCAGCTGGAATGTACAAAAGTCTTCAGAGATTGTGTTGAGAATTCGCTCGTGCAAAAAAATCTGCAACTAAGTACTGTTCAGCAATCAGGAACGATAGAACTGAATTGGGCTCACTCAAGCGGAAGGTCACTGTCAGGGTCAGATCAAAACGACTGCTCGAGCGCCGAGAAGTGATGTGGCTTGAAAGTTTTTCGAGGGGAAACATAAAAGAAGACTGTCTAATTTTATCATGTGGAAATGTACATAGCTCAAGCTGAATAGGAGTAGGGGAAACGGCGGCGGTAGATGATGTACGGATAAGGATGACTGATGCTTTCTTCACCATTGATCAAACAAAGTTAAGCAATCTTGAGAGTAATACACCGGCCCTTGACGAAATAAAAAGTCGAGCAACATTCATTTCATTTTCTTGCCTCTATTAGTAAAGTACACTTGGGTGGAAGCTGTTCTCTTTTCACCGGCTAAAGTCCAGCCTACTCTTGAGCCCGGGCCTTCAAATATTGCAGCACAGAAGTCGAACCACTGTGACCTAAAAAATAATGAGAACGCCACTCGGGCTTTTAGAAGACAAACCTCTGAACTACATGCGATCGCGATAACAAAAAGGAGGACGTTTAAAATGGATGGCAGGTGGGTTTCGGCTTGTGTCTCGGATAGAATGAGTCCTATGAAGGTCTACGCATATTAATGTGAGCCGCATAAGACTCGTTTTCTCTTTCTAGAGCATTTCGTCTTCAGGTGACACGGAAACAGACACTTGCTACTTAGGATAAGTCTCCTCAGTTGCTGAAACGGGTGCGGAAAGTTGCTAAGCAGATGCGTCCATGGACGCATACCTGCCGGTATAAACCGTTGGGGCGATTCCGTTCCAGAAGAGGTTGAGTTCTTAATCGAGGATTTAGCTGATGTCTCTTTATGTGCATACATACGCAGTGGTAAAAACAATCAAATGGTAAAAAATGACCAAAATGTTGTAAAACCAGGGGACAGATGTAACGGCTGTGGGTGTGTACAAGAGGTATACGTGAAAACAAAAAGAAGGTGTATCAATAAAGAGTGGAAGGACTCACTGGCAAGTCAAAATCCGTTGAATTGGATAGGCCACCGCCCGAAAAGAACAGTGCCAGAGAGTAAGTCCTGACGACGACCGATGGATAATTTCACACGCGACGTGGGACGGCGAACGTTTGGCATCAGTAAATTAACGAATACTCGCAACTTAACATCTCGCCTTGCGGTTACTTCATCAGCCCCAAAATCCACATACAGGGGCGGTGCTCGGTAGGTCTCGCTTATTCCTGCTGGCATTGAGATTCAAAAAGTGATGCTTTCAAACAAGTGTACAGTTGAAGACAATGAAAAGACATGTACGAAAATGTACAAAAATGAATTGCAATTGTGAACTGTAGACACCACAATTCATCACATGTCTGTCTCGTCTGTTGCGGTTGAAATCCCTCGTACTAGCAGCGTGAATGAAGCGAACAATAAATATAATCTTTTCAGGCATTTACTGAATATCCACCATGATCATTCCCCTTTTTTCTCTCTTACCCACATGGGTTACTCTGGTAAGGGAGACAGATCGCTGGAACTCAAATGTATGCTGCGGAGTGTATGCAGCTTGCTTAATAAGAGAGACGACCCCTGAAGAACGGCTCGCCCCGTAGATAGCTGCCTGATCACAGAAACATGGCTCGAAAGAGAAATAGATTCGGGGGTTTGGGCGCTTGGGTCCCAATGCTATCGCAGTGATCGTGGCACCGCCGTTGGGGGTGGTTGCATATTATCGATCAGTAGTTCTGTAAGACCATGATATGTAACTGCCGTGGAGTTAGTATGCAAACCTGCGTCAGCTTTCTCCGTGTCATCCCCATGGTGATGGTCTTTGGAGTGCATCGAACTCCGCTTGCGAAACCAGAGGGCAACGGAGCACCGAGAGAGCCACTCTAGTGTGTTTGCCAACCAGACTATCGCCTGCCTGTTTTGGAGAGTTTAAAGCTCTTAAATTCAACTGTCCATTGGGATCGTTTAATGGTAGTGCTCATAACCACAATTCGTTTAACCTTGTCGCCAATTTCACACTAACACAAAACGTTAGATAGGACAGGTGAACCCGATTCTGTCAGATGTCCCCAACATTAGGGTTAGTCACGGAAGTGACGCCACAAACGTATTCTCTGTAAAATCACTCGGACAGAATGACTACATAACGATTTATTGTCCGCTCAAACGTCTCTTTGTAAACCAGACACACAAATTGCAAATTCTCTACCGAGCTGACAACAAAAACTGATATTGAAAGCAGGTTGAATTGTGGTGGACCATCAGGCCGGAGATGCGGGTGTTCCAGTTCTTGGCGAACTACATCGACGGTACAGCCATTTGCGTCTGAAAGCTCACAGCGAGCCATCGCTCAACTGGATCGGACCGACGGGCGGGGCATGGCAGGCAAAATAAGCTGATCAACCAGAACGGGGGCAGGATTATCCTAACATCCGGAGAAATGTCTCGACGTGTTCGTAGAATACTACCAGAAAATGGATTGGATGGATTGCGGGCAGCACGAGCGACCGGACGAGCCATCGCCCAACGTAATCGGCCCAACGGACATGGAATGGCAGGTGCAAAACTCCCTGACAAGAAGCGTCTGACACACAAACCGGGGCGAAGTGCGCACGACGTGTGGGGGGAAATCGGGGGTGTTGTGGTCCAGAATGACTCATAAACGTGAGTGCGCGTAGCACGAGTACCAGCGTGTTGGACCATAAAGAGTGTGCCTTTTTCGTTACAGAATGACTTGCAACGGTTTCCCTAGAAGGCGTCAATAATTTGTGTCCAAAATACGGTGACAACCTTCCAGGCTCATACAGAGAGAAACACCCTCAGGAACAAGTCTTAGGAAGAGGTTGGAACCTGTGGGTTCCAATGAGTGAGTTTCTATGATTGTAACCGCTTTTCGTCTGACTGCTTCCCTTTGGCCTGTCTGAAAAGGTTGCACCTGGAAGGACCTGAGTCCTAGTCAGCATAGCCCGCCAGGTCAAAACAGTACACAAGTCCTCGTGACTATTCAAACCGCTGATTAGATATGCTACTTGAGATGGCAACGTGTCGCAGTCGGTGGCGCACCTTTATCCATACCATTTCTAGTTCTTCCGCCAAGTCTTCTATAACATGTGTTGACCTTCTTAGTAACGTTTCCTTCTGGGATATTCCACGTCACTGTTGAGGTCAGCGGCGGCCCGAGCCACAGTACTTTTTGGTCAGGCTCATGGCTGTTATGATGATGGTGATGATTCAGAAAAAGGACATTTAAAAGCCTTATGATATAAAAATAAACTCAAAACGAAACAACCAAGTCAGCAAGAAAATGCTTGCCTGGTCCATCAGTCAATTTAGCACGTGATGATAGACAGAACCCCAAGGGTTTTCACGGTTATGCTCAGTCCAGGTCCTCCCTGAGAAATGTAATCGAGACCACAATTTCTTATAACGGAGAGATTACATCGAACGACAAGGGCCTAGCGGACGCGTTTGTCGCAGTTTCAGTGTTTATAGTTCAGATAATGGAGCACCTCAGCCTCGTTCTAACAGCGTGGTCGTATCCATTGTAAATTATAGCTTTACCTCCCACGAAGGGGGCAAAGGGACTTGAAAAAATCCGCCATAATCCCCATCTTCAAAGATGGCGACCGATTAGAGGTCGAAAATTACTGACCAGTAAGCCTGACTAGTGTCTTCAGCAAAATTTATGAGCGCATGTTTTGAGAGAAGATCCCCAGATATCTTTGCGAGCAGACATTTTTCATACCTCCCCACCGTGGCTTTCTAAGGGGCGGATGTTTTCTTACCAATCTGCTGACGTTTCTGGGCACTGTCATCGAGGTGCTGTATAGAGCAGAGGCGGTCGAGGTGCGTTATCCAGATCTCCAGAAAACTTCCGTTTCTGTCAACCACAGAATTATAGGATTAAAGCTAGGAAAAGCTGGAAGATCCTCTAGAATCTGTAGGCGGATTAAGACGTTTTTACCTGAGAGCTCATGTGGAGTGACAGAAAGAGGTGTGCTGTCAGATAAAGGTTATTCGTTAAGTGGAGCACCTCAGGGGGTCAGTCTTCGCTTCTGTGCTCTTCCTGGTACATAGAAATGACCTCACATGGCTATCGTTTGTCTCTATTTAGAATGGTATGTCCAAGCTCCGTCACCATATCTCAAAAAGGACATGGCTATGCTGGAAAAAAATACAAAAGCCCGCCGAACGTATGATATGGAGTAGGAAATGTCTAAGCTGCTAAGACCTACTAAGTTCATTGAACTTATTATCGATCAAGCGCCGGTGGATGATAGGAGACCTTAGTGAAGTGTACAGAAGTATCCGGCACACCTGCACATGTCCCGTGGCATGTTTGTCCCTGATACGTCAGGGCAGAGGTTTAGGGGGTCATAACTTCGCGAAAAAGAAGACAAGATCACGGTTGGCTGTTCGATATAACTTTTCCACGAACCGAGTAGTCAACTCGTGGAACAAACTTTACTACAAAGCCTGTTGAAGCATCGAGATTAGACGTATCCGAAAAGGGCAAGACAAATGTTAGAACAACCACTTCCCAACTTCGTGCTGAGTGAAATATGCACGGCTTCTGCAGTTCGGGGAAAGTAGGATTGACCATTTCTTTTCTTTTATCCCAAAACTTAGATCATTGTCGAAAGCATTCGCATTGACAGAAAACGCAGCATGACTAACATCCGAGTAACACCAGTCGAGCATCAGGAATTCAACAGACTCAGCCTTTCATCAAGTCCTGGATATGAAAGTGAAACTAAGAACGTAAAATCAATACATCGCTCTCCCGGGTGAGAAAAACGTGCCTATGGGTGTTTTTAATCGCTATTATGGTGCAAGTATTCTGCATGCTCGTTTGTCAACAATCGCTTCATCGCGTGCCGATCAGAAGACTGGAGTCTCCCATAAAACAATAGCAAACGTGCACACGTCGCTCGGAGGAGACACCGGGATCTTATTCCTGATACACAATGCACAAGGAGTGAAAGGTATGGCGAAAGTTGACGCCAAAAAGGAGCAAAGGATCTGGCTGGTGTCTGGCTTATCCTTACCTCACCACCACCAATTGGCCGCCAAAATGAATTTGTGACTCTTGGGATGATGAAAATTGTCTCCCCCCTCATCGACAAGCACGCCTTCAAATGTTTTACGGAGTTTATATAATAACACTGCTCGAGTATGCTAATCAAGTCGTCTGCACCGGTTTGGAGAAGGACGAAGCAGCTATTGAACGTGTCCAGCGAGTGGCCACCAAAATGGTCAGTGGTTTGCAGCATCTCTCCTAGGAGCCTCCATCGAAGTTCTTGATCCTCCCCCACTTGCGTTTCGGAGACTCCGCGGTGACTTAATTTTACACACCTTATCATTAGTACCGGACTCGTGCAGCAATTTTTCACCCTAGTAGGTGATAACAGCCGGAGAGGTCACAACAAGAAGCTCTATAACATTCGACCTCGGACCTTCCTTAAGCATCATTTCCCTTGTACAGTTACCTACCGCTGCAACCACCGTCCACTAGCGATTGTTAGCTGCTCTTCATGGGACTGTCTCAGAGTGTTATCGGATTCCCATTTACTTAAGGAACCGCTAAATCAACAATTTACTCTGGTCTTCTAGGTTATTACTTCACTCAGTTCTTGGTACTCTCTATAAACCCCAAGAGCGGTGCTACGCCCTGTTTTCAACGACTGCTTTTCAGGTCAGCAGCGGTCGGAAATCAAAGCGGCAGGCTGACTGCATCCTGGTAATTTGGGATCGCAGCCTCGAACCCTTATACAAAGCGCCGAACCGCTGTGCAATTTGATCTTTCGCTTGAACTAACAAAGAGCGTATCGTGACCAACGACCTTGGAGCATTTTTAAATCTCTGTGACTAGGGGGGTGTTGGCTATAGCTGCGTGGTTGGGGGCATGTGAGTTTGGTAAAATATATAAGGCATGCGGGTATTAACTGAATGTGTACGACCTACAATAATTTGATGCTTCCCTTTATACTGCCAAACTATGGGCTATACCATAGTGCATTCTTGAGTTTGCAATTTTTAGGAAACCGCGAAATATTTTTTTCAGCAATCCTGCCAGCATTTGATTTTTCCAAAGAACACCTCACAGAACGTTGCAGAGAACGACCAGTAAAGTAGTGATTCACTTTTCACTGTCCCGAACAATACGCATGACTCCTGGCTAAGGGCGTTTGACGCCCAGAACTCCGTTATGGACCGTGTGATGTAAGCCTGCGCCCGTAGGACCACACACGACCATGTACAATAATCCTACGTCTTGTGGTGGAGGTAGGTTTTGTTTCATCTACTGGGAGAAATGGTTTGAACAGTTGAATTTTATGATTGGTCGGTGGAATAGTCCGTTGTCAAATGAATTAATACAACAATATGGATATTTATCGGCAGCACATATAAAAACATCGATATAAAAGCGCATCTCGTTATCTAGCAAAGAAAGCGTCTCTTTTTGAGAAACTCGTCTGATGTATTGTGGCAAGGGTTTCAGAAGTATTATAAGGTGTTTAAGGCCTATCAGCAGTTCAACCAACCACATGTGTGGAGTTCAAACGGGCTACGGCCGGCCAGCTACGAACGACGTAATTAGTAGACAAGAAATATATTGCCGACACGTGAAATCGACGAGGGCGAGCGAAGAGCGAGATGAAACGCTAGTACAGCAGAACGTCAAGCGAGCAGGCACCGGAGCCGAACGTTCGAGCGTCCGGGTAACATGCCGGTAACCATACTTGTTCAAACAAATATTTAAGCGCATACAAAATTCGGGGGGAGACAGTGTACAAATGTTAAGTGTAACTTTAACGCAGTTAGCAATAAACAAATTGGGTCGCTACAGAGCTCCCCCGCTAGAAGACAACCAGAGTGTTGACTTCGATAATGTAGGAGTTTTTCAGTTAATCGGAACCGTTGACTCGAGAATGAATAGTTCAATTTACTCCTGTTACACAGCTCGCGTCCACGTCCGATGGAAAGGGAAGGGGAACAACTGAAAGTGGTTGGGAGGGCACGGTTGGGCAGGTTAATAATTGTAGGCAGCAGGGGGATTGGGAACAGACACGTTGTGGTCGACTTAGCAGGACCGTAGCTTTGTTCACGTCCATCGTAGGTGATCTTCACAGGAATTCAAGCTTTCCAGCGTCTTCTCGCAATGCACGCCCTCACTGCCCCATGTAGATGATGTATGGTTAATTCCAGGTATTTAGAATGTACAGTGCTCATAAACTGAAAACGATAACCTCACCGGGCTTCTGATTCCATCGCGTCCGACAAGATAAGGCTTTCTTTTGCTTTTAAAAAGAAAACGTCTCGTCGACAGTCTGCTGTAGGTCAGGCCATCTAAAATCAACTTGGTAAGAAAGTGTGACAACAAAGATTAGATATGGTGTACGTCCGCGTAATCTGTGAATCGCACTGGCCTCCGCAAATCTCGCCCGCGTCTGCTCTGGGAGTTTGGCTCCGTCGAGGCTGGCGGAGTCGCAACTGAAACCGAATCTGTACGGACGCTAGGTAATGTACCGACCGAAGTGGACGTTGCTGATCGCGACTCAGTTTCCTTATCGGATACCTCTATAAACGCTGGCTTTAGTCTATCGATAGAGATCACCTCGCGTTTACCATTGCGTTCCAACCCGAAAGTCTCAGCACAGCGTGCGAGTACGCGGGGCGGTCAGGTATACGGCGGGTGCAAATGTCGTTGAGGAGTGACCGCACGAACCGAAATCACAAGTTGACAGACGAGGATGTACGCACGTTGACGTCGTCTATTCTCTCGGTGGAAGTGGTCGGAGTCGCCTCATGTGGCGGGCTGGTCGTAATCCACAAAGTTGATGGGTTCCGTTGCTCCTGGGGCAACCAACTCGCGGGGTAAACGTAAGGAGCACCCGTAGACTAAGTGGGCGAGGGTGGTATGCAGGTCTGCCTTCAGCGTATTACGGATACCTAACAAGGCTAGTGGCAAAACCTCGTGCCATGAAGGGTTGTTGCTGGCGGATAGTGAACTTTTCAATTGCCGATAAAAACGCCCAACCAACACTTTGGCTGTCGGATGGTAAGCTGTTGTGTGAATTCTATTACAGCCTAGTGCATTGAGGAGTGATTTGAAGGCCAAGTCAAAATGTGACCCGCGATCGGTAGTCACTACAGCAGGGCAACCAAACTGAGCGACCCAACGTTCCAAGAATGCCCGAGCGACGGTTTCCGACGAGCAATTCGGAATTGGTATAGCCTCTGGCCAACGTGTAAACCTGTCTACGCATGTCAGGATGTAAGTATACCCCTTCGAGGGTGGCAGGGGTCCGACCAAGTCGACATGCACATGGTAGAAACGCTCATCGCGATTGACGTTGCGCCAGACGAGGCGCTGTGTGACCATTTTGACTGTTAAACATATGCCAGGGTGAGACATTTTGTGCAACGTATTAAAAATTCGGCGGCGAAAGGCCAATGGAGTAACCGGACGATGGATGTCTTGTAAGGTATCACAAATAATCATCCCTCCGGGGGAATTCATGGGAACACTTTCTAACCTAAGGGAACTGGACCGGCGGAGGTTTTCTATCTCCGGATCATTGTCCTGTGCGGCTGCGATCGTCGCCAGATCGACTGAGCTTTCTGTCGTGCTCAGTGTAGCATTAATGCGCGAGAGAGCATCGGCAACTGGGTTCGCAACACCTGAAATATGACGAATATCGGTCGTGAACTGAGCGATATAATCCAGGCGTCTGGTCTCTCTTGGGGACTACCTGTCCGTTGTCAAACGTAACGCGTACGTTAGCGGCTTATGGTCTGTGAATACGATAAAGTCCCTGCCTTCAAGGACGTCGAAAATGGCGGATTTCGAGATATACCACTGACAGCTCCTTCTCGAAAGCACTATACCACGACTCAGTTGGTTGTAACCGTTTAGAGAACAATGCAAGTGGGCACCGGAGTTGCTGCTGCAGAACCGCCCCTACAGCCACATCTGCTGCATCCACGCTTAGTGTTAAGGAAGCAGACGGATGATGATGTGACAGCGATAGCCCTTTTTAAACTAATGAAGGCCATTTTTACGGCCGTTGGAAATAAGAATGAGCGTGCCTTACCTCCGGGTAGTTCGGTGAGCGGTTGCAGTAGACGGGCATAGTTAGGGATAAAACGACGATAAAAATTCACTGAACCATCGAAACGGCACAGTTGTTTGAACGATGTGCACTCCGGGTGATCCACTGTTGCCTGTACTTTGTCGGGGATAGGTTCGATCCCGCTCGCGGATATACTGTGACCTAGGAAGGCTACGCGGGTTGCACCGAAAGAGCATTTAGCTAGGTGTATAGTCACCCCATGATGCGACAAACGAGTGAATAATGAACGCAAGTGTACACAGTGTTCCTCCTGCGATGAAATAGCCACCAAGATATCATCTAAGTACGGATAAACACCGTCCAGTCCACGACACACGTCGTGAATAAAACGTTGGAAAGTCTGAGCGGCGTTGCCCAGGCCAAACGGCATGTGTAAGAATTCGAAAAGCCAGAACTGTGTTATGACTACTGTCTTTGGGACGTCTTCGGGGGCTACTGGAATCTGGTTATAAGTGAGCACTAGGTCGATTTTTGTGAATATCTGCCTCCCCAATAGGTTTGCCGTCAAGTCCTGAATGTGGGGAATTGGATGCCTATTGGGAGTGGTTGCGTTATTCAACGCTCGATAGTCGCCGCACAGGCGCCAGTCGTTGTCAGTCTTTTTAGGCACCATGTGCAATGGCGAAGCCCACGGACTATTGGACGAATGGATAATGCCGAGTTGAAGCATATGCTCAAATTCGGCTAGGGCAATTTTAAGTTTATCGGGATCTAAGCGGCGTGGACGACTTCTAACTGGCGGTCCTCGTGTGATAATGTGATGCGCGACGTCCATTGTCACGGCCCGTAGTTCGTTAGCGGAGATGATCAGTTGAGGGAATTCGGATAAAAGTTTCCCGTTAGGCTCGCAAACTGGGGGACTGGTTAGCATAGGGCTGATCGCAGCCGCGTGCGACGGCTTGCCCCAAACATTTAGTTTCGTCGAGGTATCGATCAGACGCGATCGACGTGCGTCGACTAGTAAATCAAAATGTCGGAGGAAGTCGATACCAACGATAGAGAAAGGTATATCGGCCACAAGAAAAACCCAGGGAAAAACAACAGCTGACGACCGAAGGTTCTAATGGGCGTAGCGTTTGCAGCTCGGAGAGTAGTGTCGCATTCTGATCGCGCATCCGTTACTGAATGCGGGATGACACTACCCTCCGCCCCTGTGTCGATTAAAAACTGCATTTTGGAAGTTAACTCCTTTAGAAAGAAAAGGCGACTGCTGTTTGACTGGCCTGTGGCTGTCGTCGCTAGAACACGCCGGCCTGCTGGTTTAAACGTTTGTTAGCACGACGGCCACATGGCGATCTGCGTCGTCTAGCGTTTTCACCATATGTTTCATGATACCAACAAACACTGCCAGTTTTTAGTCTGGGCGGTGATCGGGCGCGTGTTGGAGGAATTCTAAACGGTGACCTATTACGTTGAATGCTGGCGCGAAGATCAGCCAGTTCATCCCGCCACTGAGCTATCTCGGCGTTTGTTTCTAACGGGTAGCGTTCACGACATTCCAATGCTTTCCACAGGTTTGCTATTTCGGCGTCCTTCTTGGCCGTCACGGTAAGACTGGACCTTGACGTAGTGTGACGGCTTGCGCATCTCGATTACCTTTTGGGCTAAACTAGACAGAGTTACTCATACCAGGCAGGCCAACAGTTAGAGGTATGACAAACCACAGTCTCCTGGTCCTCCAGGTTGGGGGTTGGAAGATGGTTAGCATCTCTTCCTGAAAAACGTACCATTTCTGGTACACCGCCACCCACTCGCTGTCTTGCGGTACAGGCTATTGAGCCAAAGCCTTTGGTTGAGAACCCTAGTCGTTCTCCTGTGTAGGTCTGGGCGTCCTGGCAGTATCTCAGCCCACACACAACCATGAGTACGCACAACACAAACAATTCCATACTGCATCGGCCGTCTCGCAGTATAAACTGGGTGGCCCTATCTGCTGCATACAGCAGGGTGGATAGGCGAAAACATGCTACTGCTGACCCCTCCCCCACTGTCCTATCAAATTTAGCTCTCAGGCCCCTCCCGATTCCCAGTTCTGATAACTTCTCTGCAGGTCCCACAGCAGATATAATTAATCGTAGAAACACTGTGCCGATAAGTCCCAGCTCTCGCCACTCAGTCTCAGACCTCCCC
>QNGE01000291.1:231272-294043 GCA_008508345.1 Paragonimus westermani | reverse complement strand
GGTGTAGGGAATGAAATAGAAGCGCGTATCTCTAAGGCTAGGGCGGTATTCGCTAACTTGAGGCATCTCTGGCGACAGAGGTGTATTTCTCTCAAGCTTAAATTTCGCGTATATATGACAACAGTGAGGATCGTATTACTTTACGGCAGCGAGACCAGGCCGCTCAGAGTAGAAGACGTGGACCGTCTTCAAGTATTTGACCACCGATGTCGTGCTGATAACGCCTTACTCCAACTTGTAGCTCGGTTGTTTGTTTGCAAGGTGTAGGCACCTTGATGTTGAATGTTTGAATATAGACGTAGTTATTTTCAGTAGTTAGGTCCCTTTACATCCCCTTCTTTTTTCCTTCTCTCTTCCCATATAGAGTTTGCTTTTTCTTCATGGATGTGTGGCAGTTAAGCATTAGTGTGAACCACTGATGTATTGTTGTCTATGATGATGATGATGATGATGATGTCCTTCGTGGCCAACAAATCATCCACCGGACTGTTGGAGTTAACTATCTCCCAAATTACTGCTGGTTACCCTGTGCCTCGGGAACGTTCATATATTGCATCGGCCGAAACCTCCAGGTCACTTAACGAACGTGAGGGTAACACGGAAAGTACCCTTTGTGTGTACTCAAGCAATCTTTGTATCCACAACTCTGGCAAAAACGACCCAGGCAGCTGTGATTTGCCTGCTACATGTATCTCTGGAAGAAGAACCGACGCCTTCTTGTCCCCCAACTGTAGCCGTTGAAACAGTTGTTTCAAACGCATTTTACCGGATGGCTGTGTTTCCTTAACGGGCTCCTAAAGATCGGTTGTCGACTCTAGTGAGATATCACTAATCAGGTTCATCATATCTCGGGGAAGACGCGGTATAAGCTGTGAGAACTTGTCCGAGTCATTTTTTATGCGCCAGTTGCCGAACTCTATTTCCAACACAGCGAACCACAGCTCTGGATCGAGATCCCCAAAAGCGGGAACAGCTGGCGTGATCTACGAGAATTCGGACTTGACCTCTTTAGTGTCCATAGCGACCAAGCGAATGGAAACGATATACAAATATATATGCGCACTATATATACAATATACGCACCCAAAGATTAATGAAGGGAGAAAAAAATGAACTCAGATATACATTGATATATATCCTAAACGGGCTCACCAATTTGTAGAATTCACATGGGCTGCGGCCGGCCAGCTACGAACGACGTAATTAGTAGACAAGAAATATATTGCCGACACGTGAAATCGACGAGGGCGAGCGAAGAGCGAGATGAAACGCTAGTACAGCAGAACGTCAAGCGAGCAGGCACCGGAGCCGAACGTTCGAGCGTCCGGGTAACATGCCGGTAACCATACTTGTTCAAACAAATATTTAAGCGCATACAAAATTCGGGGGGAGAAAGTGTACAAATGTTAAGTGTAACTTTAACGCAGTTAACAGTAAACAAATAGGGTAGCTACGCATGCGCTCAGTGTTCACCTTGCACTGACGTTCGGCAAACACTACCGCAACGTTCGACACTGCGTTGGAAAACAGCATACTTAGTGGATCTCCCTGATATACCGCTTTTAATATGCCTGTTTTCGTTTTCCACACGACTGGTGGGTTTGTTACCAAACGGTGCAGTGGCTGTAAGTAGATGCAACAACATTTACTGCGGAGTAATACAATCGCTTTTACAAGGGAGTCAGGTTTCGACAAGATATTGGTATTGGTTGTATTACTTACTGCAACTGCAGTACGTTGTGAAACTTCTACGTTCCCAGTGGGAGCAGTATTACGAGTCCACCGTTAAATACGGTTCGTTTTGACATCACCTATACCAACCAACTGACAGTAACGTCGACAAAATGTACTAGTACGCTGTGGATAAACGCCATCCACGGAGTTGCTGAACGACTGACAATGACGGTTGGAATAGCAGACGTGCAAGGTAACATCTCAAGCATGTATTCAAAGACTGTCCTATAACTGACAGTTGCTTCATTCCACATTGGTGTGAAGAAACGTAACAGGCGCTCTAGTTGCGTCTACGAACTTAGTGTGTCATAGTGCGAAGCCGACGGAGTTTGATTTACAGGTGGCATCACTTAGAACAACATCTCCATATTGAGGGCACAGCTGGAAAGTGTCTTTACGGGCGTACATAATACGAAAGAGCACTTGCCAATCACTTTTAATAGATCTCATAACTTGGTAATTGTGTTGCGTTTACCTAATTTGTTTTGCCTAGTGCGTAGATTACCTACATCGCGTCGACGCATTCTAATCCCGCACTTCCTGTTCACGTACAGTCTCATTTCACGAGCATTATCAAAGTGATTCATCATACACAGACAAACGTCCATTTCTAAGATACATACTAGGGTAACCAACATGAAATTCGTGCAAGTGGACGAGGTCTGCCTTTTTCTTATGATGTTCATCGGCGCGATAGTGGACGACCAAGAATGCTTGTGAACTGTAGCTTGCGAAAATGGAACTAAGCATCGTAAATTGTACAAAACACCACGGTTTGGTAAGTGATGTTCGACGTGTATTCGTGTACCAAACTTCTGCATGGGCGGTCTGGTGGCAGTTCTACTCCTCTATGTTTTTTAGCTCTTGCGACTGTCTGCGAAGTGTAAGTGAGGAAGCGTGTGCAAGTTTTCTGTTGAAACTCGCGCAAGTCTTTCGGCGCTTCATCTTGAATATCTTTTTAAAGCTACTCTCATCCTTCACCACTGTGATCTGCTGGCAGCAATGAATGCGAAAGATTGACCTGTCCATCAACCCAACATCAAACATTGAACCCAAACAATATGCAACACACCGTAATTATCACCGACGCCCAGGTGGTATCCTGTGTATGTTGTAAAATGTTGAAATGGGTGCAAACAAATGATGAAAATTAGATAGGGAAGGTACGGGCGTACCTACAGATTCAAAGCTGTGATATACATAATGGAACCTTATCGGCTTAACGATTAGGTTAGTCTCTGTATTCGTTTTCCAAAATGACTCCACAGTCCCACAATTTCTACACGGAAATGGCCGAGTCTTTGAGGACTGTAGCGAATACTCTTTTTGTCAGTCACACTTTGTTGCGCACTTCTGACGTCTCTGCTTCTCCACTCACTGTTTTCTTAGTCAGGCTGTTAATTTTTCAGTTCCGTCGCTGAGCTGGTGTCATAACTCGCTAGATCGACATGCATTCTCCTCGCTCCGAGTCTCCAATTTTTATTTTCGTACATACTACGATTTTTTTATCAGACAGTGCATACACAGCCGAAAAGTATCAGAAGTTATCGTTCTCTTGACAGTAATGTTGTTCATCGACTACGGCTTTCTCCCTCTATCTTATCCTCCAAGTCTTTTGCCTCCTATGTGTCTTCGGCCGATAATTGTCTTCTAAAATCAAGACAACTGGTAAACATTCGCGCCTTCGATGTCCGCACCCTCTAACAAGTTAGTCAGAAAACTGCTGTCGCAAATACCCCCTCAAGTCGTGAGCTTGGTGTGTGTTGCGAGTCTACGATTCTAACGTTGTTATTCACTTGAGCCAGCTGTAAATCCAAGCGCTCCTTTCTAAGTGTGTCTGGTGACGCCGAAGCTGAATCTCGTGTTAAAGCTGGAGTGGGAATCGCACTGAGTTCCAGAGCAGAGCAACGTTTGCTCGATCGGTTCTAAGTGAGCAGTCGTGTGCGCATTATATTAGCGTGCGCTCCAGCGGACAACTGTTCGAATGCTACTAAAGATGCGTTCTACAATACCCTTGTTGACCTTCTGGATCAGTGAAGTTGTTGCAAATGACCGGAGTTTGGCCAACATCGTTCCCATTATGAGAAAAAGCCCACACACATCGTGTGCAAATCACAGAGCGATTAGCCTGATTCTTATGTCAAAGCTGCTAGCAGCCACTGTACTTCGTAAACTAAACGAAACATACGAAGAACATATCCGTGAGGAGCAACCTCGGCTTCGCGCTGGCCGTAGCTGCATTAAAAAATCGTCACACCTCGCCAAGTGATTGAGCTTTGCCGTTCACACAGAAGACCAACAGTTATCGTCTTCCTGGACATCAGTGGAGCTTTCGATTTGGTTGACGGAGCTGCACTCTAGGACTATCTATTGAGAAAGTGTTTGCGTGAGGAGTATGTGAGCTTCCTGAAAGCCATTTCCTGTTAGATCTCAGCAGGGTTAAGGCTGATGGCAGCGTATCACCCACCTCTAACATCCCGAGCGAAATGCGACAAGGTTGTCGAGCTCACCCCCCTTCCTATTCGACTTTACAGTCGACGAGTTCCTAGAGTGTGTCCTGGTAGACTGAGTATGATGGTGTGTGTTTATTTCCATCCACCGACTTCCGAGACAGAAAGTATGCAAAAAACCTTGCCCAAGTCTGTGAGGGCTTATAGGGAGCCCCGAACGTCTTAGACAGATTGGAGGCTCCAGCTCGTCAGTTTGATATGATCTTTGCACCCACTAAGTTCATGGTTCTGTTGCAAGGTTTGTAGGACTCTGAGCCTGTCCTACCCCTTGGGGTGAGCCGTATCAGCGCCGGTGGAATGTTTGACGAGCTCACAGATTACATATTGAAGGCTCGAGTGACGTTTTTCAACTTACACCATCTGCGGCGTCGGTATGCCCTCAGTATTAATGTTAAAAACCGATTGTATAATGCCACCTCAAGACCAGTTCTGTTGTGCGACGCTGATACCTGATTAGTTCACGCTAAGGATGTTCTTAGTGTTCTTTTTCGACCTCTGTTGTCTCCGAAGCATAAGCGCCATGTGGTGGAAACACCGTGATAAATTTCGCCGACGTGTCTTCGGAACGGATAAACCCTGTTGATCTTTAAGCATATCAATCCCGCTGCATGGTTTTCGTTGGCTTCTACACATTTTACAAATGCCAACTCAGCGCCTGTCACTCCCCGCCTTGTTTGCGAGTGGTGCGTTCGGTTGGAAGCGGCAACCCGCTGGCCAGCACACGATTAGGGTTCGGAGTAAAAAGACACTTTGAAGCATGCTTCAGTAGTCAAAGTGTGGAACCAACAGCATCCACATTGTCTACCCGATACACTTCGGAGGATTCCACGGCCGCAGTTATCGGTCAAGCTGGAGTAGGTATATTCTTCAGCACGACGGCTGCAGCCGCATTAGTAGATTGGATTCCTGTTAACAATAGATTTTGTGCTGTCCGCCTGGCGGGTTCTGTTGAGGCAAACTCTAGACGCCCGACTTCCAGGAATTTTTCCGTTCTATCTGCTCACGCTCCTACTGACTGTAGTGTCGTCAGCGTCAAGGACGCGTTTCTCTCGGATCTGGCCTCTCTCCTTCGGTCGACACGAAGCTCTGACAGCCGTTCTGACCGGGGGTTCTGAATGCTCACGTCGGCTGCCTTGGTGATGCTGAATATCTTCTAGGTGGTATGTTCGAGACCAAGTATGTGAACATACAGTCGGCGCTTCATTCTCACGCTTCAGCTCAGGTTGGGATTTACAGTGAACTGTCTGGCAGTTTCAGCTTCGGGAACTGCATACGCCAAGGCTGTCCACTCTCACTATTTTTGTTCAATTTTGTCATAAACGAAATAATAGAAGATTGTCTCCGACACTCACAAAACGCCGGTGTGGACCTCCTACCTGGTGAAAGACTGGTCAATCTTGGTTATCCTGACAACAGTGTTGCTGTTTGACAACTTCCAAACGGCACAAACAATGCAAGCGCTATTTCGCTTTCTGCTAAGTACTTCGGAATACGCCCTGTAGCCTCAAAATTAAAGTTGTTCTGCAAGATTGTTGTGATTACGTAGATTTAATGTTAGGCAATGAATTCATGGAGGTTGTTGACCGGTTTGTATATCTAGGAAGCTGCATCAGCGATGGTGGAGGTGTAAGAAATGAAATGGAAGCATGTATCTCTAAGGATGGGTTGGTGTTCGCTAATCTGAGGGCACCTCTGGCGACAGAGAGGTATCTCTCTGATGTTTAAGGGTCACGTGTATCAGACAACCTTGAGGGCTGTATTAGCTTACGGCAACGAAATTTGGCCACCCAGAGTAGAATACGTGAGCCGTCTTCAGTTATCTGACCACTGATGTCTGCGCTCAGTCGCTGGTGTCGGGTGGCACTAGCGATTAAGCAACGAAGAAGTTGGGAAGCGGGTGTTTGGCGCTGATTGTCGAGCGAGTTCTTTTGTTCAGTCCTTACATTCACACAGACGTAGATGGTCAGGTCATGTGTAAAGGATGCTAGCCAGTCGTTTGCCGCACTGAGCACTCCTTGCCGACGCTGCGGCCGATTGGCGCCATCTACGAGGTGGACAGATGATGACCTGGCGTAGACAACTGAAGTTGTTCACGAAGGTGTTGGTCACTGTAGATCGGGTTCGTCTTCCAGGTTAGGGCCCTCGTGACTCCCAGGGTTGGTGGCTAGAGATGTTATGTGAGATGGTGGCTAACCGAGCTCAGTGTGGTGAATGTTGTCGCTGTTTGTCCGATTTGACTGTGAATTGAGTGCATTTGGTGACGCGGGGCAATGAGAGCCATAAGAAATCTGTCTTGTTGATGACGCCTTACTTACACTTACAGGTGGGTTGTTTGTTTGCGCGGTGTAGGCAGCTTGATGTTGAGTGTCTGCATATTGACGTATCTGCTTTTGGTAGTCAATTCCCTTTCCACCCGCTTCCTTTTTTCTTTTCTCTTCTTATGCAGGGTTTGTTCTTTTTCTTCTTCATGGTTGTGTGGTAGCTAAGCATCAGTAGTTCACACTGATTTATTGCTTTCTGTGATGATGGTGATTAGACAACGGCGAGAATGGCAACCGGAGGCATCTTTGGCATCAAAGGACATCCGGTTACCACGGAAGAGAACAGTGTGCAGTGCTGATATGTGATCCATTTTGCTGGGTAGTTGGAACATATAAACAGACTTGCTGTAGTCGACCATCAGTACCCTCACCAATCAACTGGCATGAAAGATGTTGATCGCATAGGCTACGTTGCAGTTCACCAGGGCTTATCACAGTGTTCGGTTTAGGAAATCAGCTGGTTCACTAATCACAATGCACAGTCTGTAACGGTTTGGTTATGGGCTCCTACAACCGATCGAGTATGTGTCGCACCAAGTGTTATTAACTGGGACCACTTAAGAACGGCTGAAACTGCGTGGTGGTCAGAAAACGACGTGAGCAGTGGAAGGATACATTTCTCAAAATCGGGTCATCGCATGCTCACCTCACATCTTAGGGCAGTCGACGATAACCTCGTCAAAGAGTGTTCTGTGTGGCAGGCAACTAGCTAGCAACTTCAGAACATGGCTTAGTCGTTCAAGAACAAAATAAATCGTTGGAAAATCACCAAATACGCGTCTTCTAACTTCTCTGTCGTTTGCCAGTTGGTGCCATCCTATGTAAGCAATTGAAAGAAGATACCGATCGTCACATACTTGATGACGATCCCCTCTCTCTAATTCTAGCAACCAGTGTTACAAAGGCGTGAATTAGTACAGTCCTCAAAGTCAGCCTATGTAGGCGGCCCTCAACCATCATTGAACTACCTCTCGTACTCGGGAGATGTCCTAGGTTGATAGATACTGCCTAGGCCTTGTAGGTGCGAGTTTCTATTTCATTTCCTACATCAGTGCCACCGTCAATGCAAATTCCTGTGTGCGTACACTTGTCAACAACCCGTACAACTTCATTACTCAACATCAAATCTATGTAACCAGAGCGACCTTGTAGAAGAAACTCCCATCTCATAGATGAAAAGCGCATTCTGAAGTATTTAGCAGAGTGCGCAATAGCGCCGAGCACTGTTTGCACCACAAGAAAGTTATCAAACAGCAACATCCTGTCTTCAGCATAATCAAGATCGGTCACCTTTCGTTAAGTGAGAGGTCCACATCGGCCCACTCACTTCAATTAACAGAACAGTCATGGTCTTCGTATTTCATGACCACTTTGTTGCTTGTTCATCCCGCCGTTTTTTGCCCGACTTTTGGTGATTTTAGCAAATAATAATCGGTTCGGTAAACACTCAGCTAACTTGCGGAGTACATTTTCCAACCATCAGATTTTTCAACTTAGTTATTTGATCAATCGATTGAATTATGATGTTTATCGTAACCCGCGCCGTTTGCGGTGTTCAAAATACATCTAGTTGTCAGTGTGAAGAAGGGAGTGTAATCTTTATGTGCGGTCTGTTTCGCTCTGTTTCAGAATCATAGCGTGCTCTCGATGAAGCTAACAATAGACTTGCTGTGTTTGGTCATTATTGTTTCTGTTAATTGGCCCACACCATTTTGGATTAGCACGTGACAGTTCTTCAGCGTCCATTTCAGAATACACGAGATATACGATTATTTGGTCAAATACTCTGACGGTATGGCCGTGTGCTGTCAATACCAACTGATTGTTTATCGCATCAGATTGCTTGGGATAACTGATAGATGGTTAAAACTACGAGGTGGTCGGCCAACTATGTTATGTTCCGTTTAGTAACGTGATTAGGTGTCACCTGTCCAGTTGGATGTCTCATGAGCACTCAGATGGCTTGCTAGGAATGCTATCCGAGTTGGCAACATCACCGCCAGTAGTATGTAACACTCCTGGATTTTCTGTCTAACCTTAGCCAGTTTCATTTTCTCTTGCTGTCTTCCTTCTGAGGTATTCTAACTTGCCGTTGAAGTATACAGCACTGGAGCCACAATACCGTGGTTTCAAACTCGTGATGGTTTAGAATGAATGATGGGGTGTCGATATGGTCTTGTTTGTTCACTTCACCGTTTTGACATGTCGATTGTACATACCTCCAACGATTACTACTAAGTAGTTGAAATTCAAACTCCTTCACGCTCACTTCCGAACAATCGCCAACTCAATAGCAGAGATATACAAGTTAGCATTTTGGTGTGATTGACGAGTTAATACCTATCAACCGCTTATCATGGGTTTGACGTCATGACTGTATTCCATGGAAAAAGTAGCCGCATCCTTGTGATATTTGCCTCTATTTAGGATATTGTTTTATTAGAAAATGAGTCCTACCAATTTTGTAGAAAGGAGAATCACAAAAACCACTCTAGCATCTCCCAAAAAGACTCGTTTTGTTGAAACGAGTAACGCTTTGATAAGACCTTGAGATGCCCAGGTAACGACATTATGATTACCCGTGAAGACCCTCATTGTTCTGTTTAGTTGCGTCTATGAGCGTAATCCGCCGGGTTGTTGATTTCATGGTCGCTGAACTCACTGGTTAACCGCTTTACTTAATTTACGGCCTACTGCATTGAATGGGGTGCCGGTGTATTTTGAAGAACAAATTCCGCAGGTTTGTTCAAAGAAACAACAAGCAACAGCACTAAAAATGAACTAAAATAAAATTCCAAACAAAACTGACTGTCAACTACAGGACACTGCATGATATACAACACTGAGCAATTGGAATGTCTTCTCAACCAGAATGCCAAAGGCGTAGTGACAAAATGGACATGTTAGAAGATTAAAAGTTGGTAAAATGTCTCACAAAATCAGTGACTTTTCGGGTTACCGGGGTGCTAGCACGGTCTGTGCTGACACATCGAGATGGGAAAATGCCTTTTTCACCATCTTGAAGAAATGGTAACAGTAAACACCAATTTCCTTGCATGGAGGTACCATAAATAATCAGGTAACCTAGACTAATCAGTAAACAGAAATCACTGACTACATTAGTGAAAAGGCCCAGTAGAAAAATATTTACATGATGAATAATAAATTATTCCATAGTATGTGGTGACCACTGAAGTGCGAGAAATTGAGTCCACCCGACAGATCATATCATGGAGAATCGATTGAATGGCGGCATTATGACAATCGGTCTCGTGCTTTCCAATCTTATCGATCCGAACAATCTGGCTTTGGTAGTCATCCACTATACTGATATTCATTATCACAGTTTCGAAGTCACGAACCGCGGTCACGTCGGGCATGATGAGCGGGGTTTTCGCTGATACTCCTAGCTTCTCGAAAACCGTATAGCGTAGATTGCACATTCTTTTATCAGGTCTTTGGCCACGCGATCGTGTCGAGTATAACGCATATGGTGGGTAACGCAACACGATTGAAGAATATGAGCGAGGCCTTCTGTTTCGTCACAGTATCCCTGACAAGGAACTAAGCGGTCAATCCCAGTCACCTGGTGAATTCCGGGCCTCACTTCGTAGCGGGCTGCATCAAATTCGGATGGCACGAGTTGTGATTCTAGGAAAGATGCGACCCGAATAGATTTGTCAACCGTTGTAGAATAGAGATCAGGACACGTCCTGGAGAACATGACGGTCCACTGTACTATGGGCCATATTGATACGCGCCGCCTTAGCTTTGTCCTTGTTTGTCACTGTCACACTCTGAACGTTCACCGGGACGTTGACGTTCCCCATGATGGGACTAATCGAATCGTCGTTGACCATGTTCCTCAGAATTGGGTATTGACTGAACAAATGTCTCGCCACTCATGATTTGCGCGAAACAGTAGTAGATAAATTCGGAATGCCCAGGACGCCAAGGCAAACTGGAATGAGAATTTGGCTGATTGGTGTGTTTTTAGAAAGATGGAGCCAATACCGAATAATCTGACAGATTGTACAGTCCATAGTATTGAGTGTATTGCGATGGACTTTGGCCGAGAACTAACAAGTGATTCATCTTCGAAATCAGTTACTGTCTCAGTAACTTCGTCGGCAAGTTTTTAGAAAGTAGCCGACTCTCGTTGAAATAATTAAAACCATACATTTTTTGCGCTCTGTGTTTTTTGCAATTGCGTTTTATGAGATACGCCTGCCTTCTGTGTTGACTGAGATCAGTTTTAGTTGGAGAGTTATGTTCACAGTGTACGCACTCGAAGATTGTGCGAGATTGGGTGACTGTCCTATGTTCAACTGCTTCCCCACTGACAAACTACCACGTAGACTCCTACATCCAGCAACAGTTTTTGCAGAAGTACTCCACTCGCTTTTCTTGCATGCTGGTGGATGCCGGTGCAGATACGCTGACGGGATGTACACTTTCATGATCAATCGTTACCAGTACATTGTCCAACCACTTATAGGGTGGTTGACGTATCTGGAATTGCTGAATTGTTAGTCAGTCAAGATTTGTGCCGAGACTGTCCGATCAGCAACATGAAAAGGTGATTCAGCAGCAACAGCTATTGTTACTATCATATATATTTCACAGTTTCTGAAGCATTTCTCATCACTGTTGCAGTGAACGGCTAGTCGAGCCACAGTGTCGTTTTCAGGATAATTGTTGTATATTTATGTCTGCACGCGGTATCACAAAGCTTCGAAGCTAGAACTAGAGTGTCAACTATTCACATGCTTGCCGTTTGCTTACAGGCTGTTCTGACGTTACCTTCGTTGTACATATATGGTGTATATATATATATATATATGGCCCAGCGCAAAAACTGGAGTAATGCTATGTAGCATAGTTAACACAACATTTCTTTTGAACTGTGTGATGTTTCGCTACATTCTCATTAGTAATCCAACTGACGAATAGAATGACTGCACAAACGGATTTGTTCATGGTAGTCCTGTAGCAGAATAGGTTGATGCGTCATCCAGTTAGCGATTTCTTCTTTTCTGACAACTGAAACCGGTCACTCATGTGGATAACCATGCGCCATCTTAACCAGTGATCAGTATATTGTCAAACCCACTGTTGTCTTATGCTTATTCACTTTGTTTCTTTCCCTCTTCTAGGTATTTAGAACTACTGATTACTTGGAATTACTATATTTTCTAGTGCGTTTGTTGTCCACGCACAATGCGCTTTAAGATCACCAGGATTTTGAAAACAGTCCTCTATTGCGTATTGTTCTTCACTATCATATATTTCCTGTTCTTTCGCTCGTCCTCTCCATATTCACCGAAAAGAAAGTTGAAAAAAGATCATTTAACAACTAATTTAGTCAGTTGGGAGGATATCGATTTAGCCGCTGAGGAGGCAAAACGAGTTGGTCCGGGTGAGCAAGGTAGGCCTGTTCGACTAGCTGGTGAAGAGAAGACTAAATCGGAGAACTTTGTCAATCAAAATGGTTTCAACACTTACATAAGTGATATGATAGCTTTGGATCGTTCTGTCGCAGATATACGCCATCCACGATGCAAGGAAATGCTATATTCTTCGCGGCTACCTGTGGCGTCCATTGTGATTCCTTTTTTCCAGGAAAATTGGAATGCTTTATTACGCACGGCCCACTCTTCCCTGAAACGTGCTCCCGCTAAACTAATTAAAGAAGTCATTCTTGTAGACGACGGAAGTACTCGCGAATATTTGAAAAGCAGATTAGATGACTACTTGGCAAAAGAATTTCCAGATGGCAAAGTTCGTGTGATTCACTCACCGTCTCGGGAGGGGCTTATTCGAGCTCGAATCAGGGGGGCTCTAGCTGCTACCGGTGATGTGATTATCTTTTTGGATTCACATTGCGAACCAAACCCAAACTGGTTGCCCCCTTTGTTGGACCCGATTGCAAAAGATTACCGAACTGTTGTTTGCCCATTCATAGATGTTATTGATGCAAACACATTTGAATACCATGCCCAAGATGAGGGCGCTCGGGGAGCATTCGATTGGGAGCTTTATTACAAGCGTTTGCCCAAGCTACCGCAAGACAAGGACTTTCCAGAGAGACCGTTTGACAGCCCAGTGATGGCCGGTGGGCTTTTTGCAATCAGTGCGAAATGGTTTTGGGAGCTGGGTGGCTACGATCCTGGTCTTCAGATTTGGGGTGGCGAACAATACGAAATTTCGTTCAAAATCTGGATGTGTGGTGGCCGAATGATCGATGTCCCTTGTTCACGAATTGGTCATATTTATCGCGCTTATCCCACGGATTTTCCAAGTGCAGGGATAGGTGATTTCGTCGGACGAAATTACAAGTAAGACCATAAAGAATTAATAATTACGGGTGTTTTGTTCGTATGATGTTTTTTACATTGTAAATCGTGAAGCACAGGTCTTTACGCTTGGTGTTTCCCTTTGTATGTGGAGCGCTTCGGAGTTCTTTGTCATTCTGCTTTCACAAATCTCGCAGCATCTCGTCCAGTTACTGCACTACCAACACAAGTATTAGCGATTAGTTCAACAGACGTATACAGTCGTGCGTAGTGCACTCAGTTTTGTTCGAATGTCCAAGACGAATTTGCTTGGACAAGCTATAAATCCATTCTCGGCCAATCTGATCAACACTGGCTTTCGATCTAGGATCATCACAAAATTCGTTCTTTTACTTTCTGGGTCGTCATTTTGTCTAGGTCTTATCATCTCAGCGCACATGCAACCACGAATCCTAGCTACACGACGAGTTTCATACTGCATCGACCGTCTTGCAATATAAACGTTGTCTACTGCATACAACAATGTGAATAAACGTAAATACTCTACCGTTGACCTCTTCCCAACCGTCCTTTCTAATTAAACTCTCAGGCTCTTCCCAACCTCTGTTTCCACTAATTTTTCTTCTGATTTCACAACAGATTCAACTAATCCTAGTGATACCGTTCCGGCTAGTCCAGTCTCCCACAACCCATTCTGTGGTCTGCATCGTCCTTTGCTCAGGTCTAGAGTGCAGTTCAGCATACGTATTTTCAATGTTCGCACTCTGAAACAAGTAGGTCCACAAGCCATCTTTGCGCAAACGTATGCCCCATTGAAAGTAAACGTCTGCTGTCTTCTGGAGCTTGAAATCCAGAGCAGTGGTAGTCAGCGTTTTGAACTGATTGCACCGCACTGTCTCTTCATGATGGTTGCACCCTTCGACCGGTTTCATAATCACCTCTTTCGGTAGAGCTAGTGTAGGTTTAGACTTCAGCACAGTGACTACAGTCGGGTTGATAGATTGGGTTCTCATTGACAGTATGCTCCGTACCGTTCGCGTGGTACATTTCGTTAAAACTAGCGGTAGACACCAAATCCTCATGAGTCTTTTCCGTGTGTTTGCTTATGCTTGATTTAACTACGGTAATGGCATCGTCAAATGCACCGTTTACTTTGACGTAGCCACTCTTTTTGGTCGATATTCGGTTCTGATGTTGCTATTTTGATTGCTGATATGAACGTTTCTGGTGTCCTACTTGGTGATGCCAAGGCTTCTATAGGCTGGCGTTAGCCGCTTGATTGATGGTGGGCAGCTGTTGTCGGGCTCAGGTTTCAGTTACTCACCATTTGTTTTAGACATCTCGCGCGTCTTTTTTTGACATCCCCCTTCTCCGAATCACATTTGGTCTTAACTAAGTGGCTCAGCCCTATTCAGTTCTGTCGTTCTTATTGGAGTAAATATTTTGGTTCAATCCATGCACTGATATGCTCCCGCTTCTTTTTTCGATTTCGTTGGACGGTGACTCCACCGAGTGCAGCGGTTGACTGTCGAAATACCGATCTGATCAGCGACGAGGCGTGTGTATAAAACTAGTCTTGTATCGAAGCTCAACAATTTCATTTCCGAAGATCCTAGCAGTCGATGGATCCCAACTCCACAACCCATTCAGGTAGCAAGTACTATTGGCCTGCGGCCAAGAGGTATACGGGTTAGACGAACGCTGGATCTCACAAATGTCTTTCGGGAATTATTCCTGATGACCTTGCATATAACAACGTGAGGAGAGGTATCCGTGAGAATCCGATCCTGAAACTCAATCAGCTTACGCCGTTAATCACGCGGACACTGATTTTCCTATTGAGAATATTTGCATACTTTTTAACCTCATGCGTAATGCTTTCTAAGGAAGTCCATTTGTCAGTGAATTATTAGCGAAGCGAACGACATCTTCATCCGCAATATGGTTGAACCATTGAGAAGAACATGTCGGGGCAATTTAGCTAGCCACCTGCTTCGACCTTGTTATTGCCATGAACTTGTGGTGTTGTGCCCTGGTCGGTAAATTTAGGAACACTTATCAAAGCTGAAGTCTGTGATTACATTTTGATTTCAAAACGTAATGTGGCCGCTGGCCCCGATGAACTCATGCTTGCACTTTTAGTTCTATTCATTATAGATAGGGCATAGAATAGTGATAGATACAGTTAAATTTGCTTTCTGTTCAATCCGTCATCACAGTTCACTCCTACTGGAGTTGGTAACAAAATACAAGAACGGGATGGCCATTAGTAAGATGATAACTCAATGAAACCTGTTTTGTATTGGAAGGATGGGAGCCAGTTACGCAATCGAGACATATCTTGCCTGTTACAGTGAGTTGTATATCGTGACGTCCTCAAATGTTCCTGTCCAACCGAAGCTCTCAGTGACACGTCATGGTCACTCATCGAAATGCCCTATGCTACCACTAGTTTTGTCTTACTCATGTCAGGATGTCCTCCTGATGGCTTCTCTGCTTTTAGTGCTAAAATGGGTGGAAATAACGAGTCCTAACCAAGCTGATGAGCTCGGTTGTTTGGTGCAAGGTGTAGGCTCCTTGGTGTTGAATGTTTGAATATAGACGTAGTTATTTTCAGTAGTTAGGTCCCTTTCCATCCCCTTCTTTTTTCCTTCTCTCTTCCTATATAGAGTTTGCTTTTTCTTCATGGATGTGTGGCAGTTAAGCATTAGTGTGAACCACTGATGTATTGCTGTCTATGATGATGATGATGAGCGATTAGTTGCTCAACTATGAGGGCTAAAGTAGATAAAAAATACCACGAGATGGCGTATCTATCGTGTCGGAAACTTACGGTTGCAGTGAACGCGAAAGATATGATGGGTGACTTTGTATCAACGTTATATGAAGATCACAGGAGCCGCTTACTGATCATTAACTTTCAGCAAGCGTAGTGAATGGTGAACGGATAGCATAAATCGATGACGTCCAGTACAACTTCGATCGTCGTATCCTCTATATCACGGAATCCTTCAAGAAACCTGATGAGCACTGTTCCCACCTCAATCGGAGTGGCTGAACTCCTCCACTAAGCTCATGAACGAACACACTAACCTGCCTTAATGTGTTTGGTGAATCTTCTACATACACATCTGCCTTATATAACAAATTCCTAAGTCAAAAGCTCCACTGAGAAGTTCCCCCCTCTTATTTTCATCGGGCCACTGGAATTCATTCATATAAGCTCCCATTTGTTGCAGCCGTCGTGGGCTTTTTCGTTCCCCTAACATGTAATCCTTTTATGGCCGAATGTTGTGTTGTGGATCGGCTTGTCAGTTGATGACAACCTGGGAAGAACCACCGTATGGTCCGTGTTACATTCAATCCGTCGCGTCTCTAGTGTCGTGAGTACTCCAAACATTACGCATTGACGCATGATAGGGGTAGTGCGGCGTGTATTGGGTGACTTTGTGGATTAATCCAATTCACGGTGACAGTCTCGTCCCACCGGAGTTAGGTTTTAGTGATTGCTAACTTCTGAGTAACGCACGGTCTCAAAAAGCCAAGTGGATTTCCTCGTGTGGTGTATGATGGCTGTCCCCCACTTGCCTGTACCGGACCGATACAGCATCTTCTATCCCGCAACCTTGAGCAGCAGACAAGGTGATCTCACCACCTGCATCGATTTTTTGAGATCCGGAGACATTCGGCCACGCAGTGAAATCATTCCAGATTCTCCCATTTGAATTTTCCAGAAGGAATAATCGGTTGCCTCAAATGATATTGATTTCTGCACCGCTGTTGAACCACGTCAACGGAAGTACCATCACCATAGCAATTATGTGGGCAACTGTCCAGCATTACGTTCCAGTCATTGTACATGTTTGGATGGTGATCAGAGTCAGGGGGTGGCGTAAGGCTATCTGCCTGCGGATTCCTGAAAGGGAATTGATATTTCTTCCCAACAACTTGACCATTAGTCTCTATAAATCAGAACAGTGTATTGTAAGTTATCGAGAAATGGAAGATAACATCTTATTTGTGACATTTCTTTTACCACAAGAATCATTATAGGACGAGTTCTATCCTGTCCCCCTGTTGGTATATATCGATTAAGTTCCCGTTTTGTATAATGGACTCCACCACACAGTTGATGCATGCACTCATCGCGTACGCGTATTCCATTTGCTCTGAACGATTTCAGCTGGCGTTACGTCAGTTAATCTCCTTCTAAAACGAGACATCACGTTAGCTGACTAATGAATTTTTCCGTACACACCAATACTTTTACATTTTTGCGTAGTACCATTTTGTCAGCTCGTCATACGGATGGTGGCAAACGCACTTGCTGCGTTTGGAAGTCATCCGTAGCGTCAAAGTAAGGTCCAGTGGTTGTTCAAAGAAGGGGTATATAGTTTCATGTGCGTTCTGCTTTACTGTCTGGTTCAGAAACGTGTCCAGCCCACGATGATGTTCATAGATTCGCCATTGTTGTCACTGCCAATTAGCCTACGTCAATTATTATGTTTACTGATGAGCAGTCAGGGATTTGGTTCTATTTTCAAGACGATCGAGACGATCGGGTAACCTGATCATTGCTCACAAGCGAGAGTGGTTGAGCGTTCAGATTTGATAATTTGGTCGTGCCTAATGTGAGGTCAATGGCGCAGTGGTCAACACGGTTGCCTCATGATTGGAATGGCCGGAGCTCAAATCCCGGCCGTGGCAAAGATATGCACTACTGATGAGCTCTAATGAGAGCGAAACTCGAGTCTAGTGCTTCTTTTCGAAAGAGGCCGGCTGGAAAGTCTGGCTGAATGCGAAGGCTGCGATCAAATGTGAGTGATGGTCAACTTGAAAGTTATTATGTTGTCAACAAATTGGCAGTTTGCCAGTGCTAATTCTTCGGAAAACTCGAGATATGTGATTAGTTGTTTAAATAACTGATTCGTGCAATCTGTGATCACTGGGTCGCGTAATCTTTATGCCACTTGAGCATTTGCCGCAATTGACATTGCTTAGTGATATCACCAACAATGAGGTAAAACCACAAGGCGTTACCGCCCAGTTGCATACCTCAAGATCACGCATACTTCTGACTATCAGCGCTATCTGATGTGGCAGTGTATTGCAGCTAATGGTTTTTCTGCACCCACAATGTGGCCTTAGTTCACACGCTTTTTCTTTACCTTTGGTAAGTTCTAGAATATTCCACCTCACTTGCAGAGTGTAAAGACTCGAGCCACAGCACCATAAATGACAACGGCGGGATTGAGCCTGAAGTATACTTCAATATTACAACATGTTTCAATAGTTCACTTTGCAAACACATACCAAATTTACTGTTACTGTGTGCATTGAGTTGTTCGCTGATGTCGCCCGTCGTTTTTCATCCTTTTTTGTTAGGCGCGTTGCTGAAGTGTGGATGGATGAGTACAAGGAATATTTGTACAACCGACGTCCACACTACCGTGCTTTGGATCCGGGTAACTTAACTGAACAGTTTGCGGTACGCAAGCGTCTCAATTGTAAACCGTTCAAATGGTTTATGACAGAAGTAGCTTTCGATTTGACGAAAAAGTACCCGCTTATCGACCCAATTCCTGCCGCAACCGGTGATATTCGTCCGGCAGTAGATCGCTCCATGTGTGTAGAAGCGCTTGGAGCATCGCAGACCGAGCCGATCAAATTGAGCAAATGCGTACGTGATGGCGGCAGTGTAAATGGTCTGCAATTGTTCGAGCTGTCCTACCATGATGACATACGCCCTGTCAAACTGTGAGTTGAGGTTTCATTATAGTCTTTATGTTCCATTCTGAATTTTGTGCTCTCAGTTGTTGGTTGTATTCAGTTACTTATCACTTCCAGTTAAGTGTTTCGAGTGTTTTAACAGGTAAAACGACATCGGTGAACGGCTTTAACACCTCCCAGTAATGCCAGAAGCGAAGTCTAACAGTGATTGTCAGGTGACAAAGAAATAGCCGGCTATAACCACTTTGATGGTCCCGCTGAACAAGGTTAGGGTTTGCCATTTGTCATGCGAGAACAGTCCGTGTGCTTAACGGAAAGGCTGTCAAAAATGGCGTTATGGTCTCAGTCAAAAGTATGTTCGAACTTGTATGGTGGTTCAATGGTCCTCAAGGTATCACCACAAAAGACGATTGGTCTGGAACGTTGTTTGTTGCTAGAAATCCATTACAAGGTACGTGAAAATATACAAATACAGACGCAAACATTGTTTTTACATAGCTGGCATGTATCCACACTCTTGGCAGTAGTGTATCAACAGTCTATCTGGTGACACGTTCCGCACAACACACATACACACGTTTCCAGCAGCCGCTTTCAAATCCCTATCTTTCTGACACCCGGACTTCCCCTTTAGTTTCCGCGTATTCGGACCGCGTTATACTACTCACAATCGTTATACAACACTTGTGAATGTAAAACACACTACGGTAAGTGTGGAATAATATCAGTTCGTGAACTTATCAACCGCACACACGCGCTACTAAATACATAGCAAAACGGACGTCAGTAATACTGAATTTGTAAATCATGTGAGTGGAATAGGTTAAAACCAAAGCAACTTCAATGTTGCTGCTTTTAAATACACTGGCTTGGGTTCAGCCGTGTAGTTTGTAGAGCTTCAATTAGCTTCAACATCTGTGTGATTGCGTAAGAGAACTGTGAGGCGATCAGACCGATCGATTCTTTGCCTGTTTTCCATTAACTGGCAGGCAGTCAGCTACGAACCAAAATTTTGCGCTCCCTGTTGCAAGGTCTGCTAGCCACCTGCTTGTATTTTGTCAATGAAGTGACCAAGTTCCTCTCGGTTCTCCACGTTCATCTGGCGTATTTGAATAAGAATACAATGTAAACTGAGGAACGTTGGTTTAACTAGTTCAGTAAGCGATGATGGGCTGGATCGCGTGGTGGGTAGTAGACGTAGGGCGGCAGTACGCAACTCCAATTTGGTTGCCTGGTCTTGTTTCGAGTGTGTCTGCTTGGGAAACTCAGCATTTTCGTGCAGCAGCTTGATAAATACCGAATTTTATGTGCGATTTCCCAAAAATTCGACAGAGTACCTATCTATCCGTTGAGTTTCTTTCAGCCTTTCTACCTCTTGAGGAAAGGTTTCGAGTAAGCATACATTCCTAGTTCGGTGGAGTAGTTTTGACAAATGTACTTTTGCGTTACGTTAGCTAAAGCTTATAAATGCGAGTGTTTCTCGATCCCCGTTGGTTTGTGATAGACCTAACATCTCGTTTAATCATCCAGGTGAGATACATGGACAGGTGCCGGTGAATTTTGTTCAATCTTGCAGGTCACACCTGGGTTCTTATGTGGACTACTGGATGTTTCCGCAGCCTTATTAATCCGACTAGGTCCGGAGACTATTAGTAGAATATCCTCGTATCGGCATACCTGCAGTAAAACACGCGCATTTTTCTTCTATCGTAATCGTTCAAACGTTGTTCGTAAGGGATCTCAACGATAAGCCTGTTGTTACGTCGTCAGTTCACCGATGAAGTTTCTTGACAGTGCTAATCGTATACACCAGAAGTGAATGTTTCAAATAATCCGCCGATGTGGGTAAGAGTGCGACACGTATCAACATTACAGACAAAATCAAATTTCTCGCAGAGGAAGCGCGTTTCTTTTCCGTTAACATTAATCACTAGCAGTTCGTCATTAGGTTGAAAGTGTCTTTCACTGTGACAGTAACATGTGTTCTTCCGACAGACTTCTAAATTCCCTTTGACCACTTGACCGATTTATGACAGGGGGATTTGGATTTCGGTGGAGTGGATCAACGGGGATACTAGGTTTGTGAATATTTCGTAGGTCTTCTAATCATGACGTACTAGACCCAGCAGGTTTTTGGTGCCTATAAATATTCTTCTGATAACTCCACCCATCAGACATGTTTTTAGGTTGCTTACAGTTTTGCTTCCCAACTGACTGGTTAGTATCGGTGCGCAACCACAATAAAGTCAGCTTTTTCCGATTTGGGAATAATTGCACCGTTCCCATCGTTTAGCTCTTTCTGGTACCAATTGTGTTTCTTAGATGTCGACTATCTGTGTTGAGTTGGATTATTTGTGTAGTAGTGAGCAATATCAGTAAATGTAAATTTCAATCCCACGTCAGTAAACGTTAACGTCAAATCACAAAACTGATCGTACAACTTATAAATTCTATATCCCTCTGGACTTTATTGATGTTGGCTTTTGGGATCTTGAAATTCGATTCTACTGACAGCATTTCAAGCTGCGGTCGGTTCAAGGTAACGATTAAAGGGTTTGACACGTGTTTACTGACTGTTCGAGATTGTTAACCACATTTGTGTTGATGAGCAATTCTAACGAATTACTCGTCCAAATATTTTAAACCTATCCAATTGGGCAGTGTCTGCGAATTAAAATACAGCAAGACAAGACAATGGAGAAGAAAGACAACAATCTACCTCCGACTTAGCAAGACCAACGAAAATGCTTCTCTGCCAAGTGAAGGCAGGAACAAATATCTGAATGAGCATGTAGTTTGCATCTGATGAATGGCATAAGATACGCCAAGTATGACAACAGATTGGTGTTCACAGTTAGGTTTACCTTACCCCCACCACACCGTTTGAATATGTTGGTCAAAAGTTCGAAACCGGAGGTTGGTCTGCATCATCATCATAATCACAGGTAGCAATACATCAGGGATTCTCACTGATGGCAACTGCCACACAACAATGAAAAAATGAACCCTGTACAGAAAGAGGGGAGAAAAAGGGAGACGGGAAGGAACCTAACTACTAGAAATAGCCTCGTCTATATTCAAATATCCAACATCAAGGTGCCTACACCTTGCGAATAGGTGAAGGTAGATCCTGATAAAAGTAACTTTGAGTTTTTGACGCTGTGACTGGGAGCGTTTTTCTTTTCGTATCGACGAAAAGTTAATTTGAACCGCTTAATAATACAGCGGATGGCGTTAAAGCCTCATTTTCTCACTGGGCAACATGTTCCACTGGAGCAATGTACACATCTATGTGCACGTTTGTATATATTTATATATATATACATTAGTTCCAGAATGATATATGTATATATATATATATATCCATGGGTATCTGTGTACATCGTGTATCATCGTCATCTCCATAAACAGCATAGGTATAGTTGTTCTCCGCGTTCGCTTTCCGTCATCTAGATTAGAGTATGGAGGCAAATTTCCAATAAGGTTGGGTGTCACAATAAGTCCCGACTGTTACCGACCGGAATTATTCAAGAGAAGATCCAGCGGCAAATCATTCTCCTCTCGCATGCGGTTGGTGGTGTCTGTGGGTTGAAGTTGATCGGCTTGGCGCGCCTGGACGTCGTTTAAAATTCACATCTCGTAAATGATGTCCGCACTAGCGATTAAGCAACGAAGAAGTTGGGAAGCGGGTGTTTGGCGCTGATTGTCGAGCGAGTTCTTTTGTTCAGTCCTTACATTCACACAGACGTAGATGGTCAGGTCATGTGTAAAGGATGCTAGCCAGTCGTTTGCCGCACTGAGCACTCCTTGCCGACGCTGCGGCCGATTGGCGCCATCTACGAGGTGGACAGATGATGACCTGGCGTAGACAACTGAAGTTGTTCACGAAGGTGTTGGTCACTGTAGATCGGGTTCGTCTTCCAGGTTAGGGCCCTCGTGACTCCCAGGGTTGGTGGCTAGAGATGTTATGTGAGATGGTGGCTAACCGAGCTCAGTGTGGTGAATGTTGTCGCTGTTTGTCCGATTTGACTGTGAATTGAGTGCATTTGGTGACACGGGGAAATGAGAGCCATAAGAAAGCTGTCTTGTTGATGACGCCTTACTTACACTTACAGGTGGGTTGTTTGTTTGCGCGGTGTAGGCAGCTTGATGTTGAGTGTCTGCATATTGACGTATCTGCTTTTGGTAGTCAATTCCCTTTCCACCCGCTTCCTTTTTTCTTTTCTCTTCTTATGCAGGGTTTGTTCTTTTTCTTCTTCATGGTTGTGTGGCAGCTAAGCATCAGTGGTTCACATTGTGACGATGAAATATTTTCAGAGGGTGGTAGGTTGCAGTGTACGCTGTAGTTGTTTACATCAGGATGATCCCCGACCATTTATTGAATTCACCCACAGCGTTGCTAAATTGCGACATGAGCCTACCAGTTGTTCTGGTTTCTCTCCTGTTTACAACCAGTAGACAGCAGTGTGCTAATACTTTCATTCTGTTGAACACCTGATACCCGGTGTGAAGTTAACGGGTTATTGTGTTCCACAGTTCTGTGGGTATTATGGCTCTTTCTCCAAGGCGGTGGCAATCGTTGAGAGGAGGTAACAAGGAACACCTCCTGGTCTACCGTGTCATGCCGCTTGAAAGTCTGTGGCCATCGTGTACAGAGATGTTGATGTACGGTCTGGAGTATTGTGTTACTTTGTGTGAGACCATCTCTGACACAACCCTGAGTGCGTAAGTGGTGTTCGAAGGTATCTAGTTCAACTTCGATTCGACTGATACGACTGCAATCACCGACTCTTCTGGGGTTTCCATCTGTGACGTAACCAGTTATCTTGTTGAACTTTGAAGCCGACTGATCGTAGACAGAAAATTTGTTCTTTGACCTGAGTACTGCAAGTGGTAGTTTGTGCTGTGTGAGCAGGATGAACTGACGGCAAAAGTATATCTTGCGAAAGTTTTTGGTGGCAAAAATGGTCGCAAGAGTTTCCTTCGCACTTTGGACGTAGTCCTTTTTCACTGGCGCGAGGAGACGAACGACGTGAGCGATAGTATTTTGAGGACCACCGGGAAACGTGACATATCACAACCCCGTTTCGATGATTAGATTCATCTTGCGGTACTATAATCTTGTAGTTCGGACCATAATGCGTCAACTGGTTTTCAGAGTTGATCGTTGTCCTCCCCTCCTCATACTCGTGCTTACATCCAACGTTCTTGTCCCAGGGTTGATCCTTGGCGAAAGTCGGTTCACAAGTGTTCGGACGCAATGCGCGCCAAGAAATGCTGTGTGGCATGCGGTGAGATCCAACGATAAGGGAAGAATTTGAACACCTGGTGATGGTGGCTTCTGGGTCATGTTAGGATCTCAGCGGCAACCGTTGTAATCGAAATTAAACCCCAAGTACTTGATTGAGCGCATAAGAAATTAGCATTCCTTCTGACGGATGTGAAGTCTGTGCTCGTCCGTCCGATTGGGTACCTTGTCCAAAACGTTTGCTTGGCGCCAGTCACCGCGATATCATATACATAACCAGCTAGGCCCGGAACGTCTGTCTTCTTTGTATCGCTTATCTGCTGGAAGACTACAGGTGGAGTCTCAACTCCAAATGATGAACGCGTGTACTGGAACGGTCAACGGTGAGTTTTGATCGTCAACAGCTCCCATGCACATGGTGCGACTTCAGCTTGTGGGCAGGCGTCCGTTAGGTCCAGTTTAGGAAAACATCGTTCTCCATCTACTGTGATATAAACATATTCTGACACAGGAAGCAGACATTAATGTTCATGCAGCGCTTCGTTCAGGCCAGTAAATAAATCAGCACAAATGTGACCTTCCTGTTTGGTGCCGTGACAACAATGATCGATGTAACCCACTCGGAGTAACTGACTGGCTGGGTAACTCCAGCAAGCAAGCGACCTAAGTCCTGATCGACTATGGCTAATTCCGTGTAAGGAACCGTTCGTTTAAGTCATAACACAGGTCTCGCTTCGGGCAGAGGACGCTCTATATCACTACACAACAGCAGCAACAACAACCATTCTTGAACACCACTGTAAACTTCCGTTGGGAAACCTAGATGTATTGAGTGGGCACTTGAAGCAGTACCTAACAACCAGCGATGAGAAAGACGCTGTGGCATATTTCGTTCAGTGAACGCCTTGCCAGTTCATAACCATCGGTTCAGTTTGGAATTAATGGATCCTGGTGAGAGCGGTTGGTCGGGTAACATGCTCTCTGGGACAGCTCATCCCAGAGGGAGACTATGCAGTGAAATTCGTCAGTGCGTTGCAACGTGCCATCGGGTGCATTCGGAGCTGGTTTGTTTGTTGTATGCTTCGATGATTTGTTAATGGACTACTAGGCATACTTAGAAAACGGCGTAATATCCGAGACTGTTGGGTTGCACCTGCACCGGTGTAAAATTGATGCAAACGTTGGCAAATCTTGGCGACTTGCCGACTGAGTTGTGTGCGTTGTGTTGGACTGACAGTGGTCCTTCTTGTGGTTTTGTTGATTGCATTTCCTACTGGCACTCTGATTAAACCTGCAAAAGTTAGCATGTTGCCAGTCCACAGCTGCAACAAACGATAGGCGGCTTGTTCAAGATCACATTTCTGCTCCTACGACTCGTGGCTGGTGATGTCACTTGACCAACACCGTGCACGATGTTGGAAGCCATTGATAAGAGACTACTTTCCGTCATCACTCTGTCATGTTTGATGTTCAGTGTGCATTAGCATTCTGTTTTCAGCACTCTCAGGTTGACATCAGTCTAGTAAAAGGACGAGCGTAGATGTCTGGTTCACGTCAGTCTTCGTTTGTCGAACGACATTTTGAAATTTTGTTTAACGAGCAAGGACAGCTTTCGAGAACACTTTAGATATCTTCCTGCGATTCTTTGGGTCGTCCCAATTTCTTCCCTTCCGTATCAATCTGGCTTTCGTGTTTTTTTGAGTAGGTTTCGTCTTAACACTTCACTTTTTTTTCCGTCACGTGCTAATTTTTAGAATCAACAACGACCGTAGCCGCTATGCTCTTGGATCAGAATCAGGCTGAGGATGCACGAAGTACATTAGAGAAATTTGGAATTTTGAGAACAATGTACATGGAAAGCGATTCACCATAGTCTTTATTGTATGATAACAAGCGAGAAAACGGAGATTTCAAATGTCAACCCACACTTACCTTGACAGTAAACGTATGATGTGAGGTACACCAGTGGGTTGTTGGTCCATGTCGTCTGTTAGTTTAATCTGGGTCATTCGTCGGTGATTTACTGACCAACCTTTCAAAATTAGTGCGGATGGATAAAAATGAACTGGTCTCTGCTTTACGAGTTGGTGTTGGATATTTCTTGTTGCTCTATTCATCTCAATAGTGCTGTATGTAATTCACTATGAGCTGGTTATTATCAGCTTGTTGAATTAAGTCCTAAAAACATCAGTAACATCTGAGATTCGAAATTGAAGTATAGAACTCTGTCTTATGCATGCCTATGCATGCCTCTCTGTTCATAATTTTTAGAGATACGTTACACAGAAATGATAAATTCGTTGCAGCTGGACGGGTTGGCTGAACTCAGTGGTTAGTAAACTACGTTTCTCGGTTGTTGGTTTACATGGTTCGAGAACCTTGTTGTTGGGTGTTTGACCTCTTCCCTTTTTTTAGTGGTTACAGCTCAATTTTTCTTCATGGTAATGTGAGTGTTAAGCATCAGAGGTCTGTGATAATGAGGATTATGTATTAGTAAGAAGTTTCTTTCGTGGTGCTTTCTCAGATAACCGTGTCGATACCCTCTTTCCATTTTTCGGGCTATTGTTGAAATTTTATGGCTACTTCTAATCACTGTTTGATATTTGTGAGGTGCTCTCAATAGTAGAGTTAGCTGTTTTGTTCGCTTACGAATGGCAAGTTCAGGGACAATGTTGTGTTATTTGTTCTTCAAAGCACATCCAGTCTTGTTTGAGTCAAGTGTTCTATCCTGTGGAAAAAGATACGGTCAGCCTGTATACGTTGGATAGTTTGCATGTATTGTCTGACTTTCACCTATTAATTCGCTTATTTAGAAAATGTTGACATCTTATTGTCGAATATTCGTGTTGAAACATAAAGGTCTTGTGAATCCAGTTGTTTAGCTACCTCCTATTTCAGTCCCGAATGATAACTTCCTCATGATTGTGGCAGTTAAACATCGATGTCAACCACTGATACACCGCTGTAGGTGATAACAAGGAAATGTGTCATCACGGCACTAAATTTCAGTAGACTTTAACTTTATTGAAGCAACGCTTTTGGAACCGCTCTATGTTAAATATCCTCAGTAGCTTCCTCTAGTCGTTAGTTTCGGATTTGTTTCAATAGTTTCGTTTGATTGGCTGCTATCTTTACTTCGATCGATTCTCATGCGCTTCTTTTAAACACTTGTTGTGTGCTAGAAACGAGGTACTGTCACTTGTAGGCTGTCGCAAAACGTGCCACGCGTGCACTAAGTCGCTGAAAACGTACGCGTTGTGGTCGGTGATCACTACAACATTCATTCCTGTTGCAAGGCACGTATCAATAAAATTGGCTGTCGTGGCTACGCCGACTAGCGACTTATGAGAAGTGATTGACGGTTTCAACTCCACGGTGTTCGTTTGACTTATTGGTGTATCGTATCTTAGGCGATCGTTTGTTTGTTTAACTCATCAACTAATGATTAAACTCCGGACTGATAGACATTGTGTATTTTTAAGATTTCATCCTGGTCACATTGTGCATGTGTCATCCAGAGAGCGTAAAGAAACGGCGAAATTGAAATGGATTACCTCTAGTGAATGAACATTGTGTACTGTCTTCCATAATTGGGGCACATTACTTTTACCAGTTTTCACTTTATGCAAGCGTCATGGACATGGTTTGTGGGCAATTCCACATACACATCGTGCTAGTTCTAGTCGTGATGACTCGACTCGACTAGCGGGCCTGACGATGAAGGATAACCTCGAGCCCGACCCCTTCTGATTAGATTAAACAACAAGTATTGGGCTACTGACAGTTGTAGTTGTCTCCCTTTTCCGTGTTCTCAGTGTAACCTTTCAGTATAGTGATATACCATCAATCGACGTCACTACACTCGCAACGCGCCATCTCAAATACAGCTCCAGTGAATCTGGTAGGCAAGGTTTTACTCATGCTTACTCATCCGGTGAACTGAATACACATACGTGTGTGTACATATGGTGTGAAACAAACAAGACGCCCGAAACAGTGTAGATAGGCATCTGTCGCACTCTTCAACGTCTCTGTTTACTACGGAGATAGCGAAACATGTGTGAGAAAGAACACTCTGTGTATGAACGTTCGTACAACTACTTGCCTAACCACGTGATAACTTTGTCCGAAAGGAACGCGTTGAACAGAAACGGCTTGTAGTGGATGAAAATAATCAGGAAGTATTGTGCACAAAAGTTTGTCACAGTGAATAAAAAAGAAGTCGAGCCAAATTGGACCAGGTCAATGACTATATTTAGATCGGCATTTGAGAGAATAGCGCACAAGCTTAAATTCTTTAGCAAGAAGACCGACATAACCAACAGGAAAACGGTACGAAATCTAATGGTATATGGAAATACTTTAAACGCCAGACAAACAAAACAAGATGTGTGACTTGTGTAACAATGTACATTGACGTGAACCGATCAACTCAGATTACTCTTCTGAATTCTTGTCCATATCGATACTGTATTACCTGGTCGAATGCTGACGCCCACCTGATTGCTTGTGATTCGGATTAGTATTCACTTGTGATGACATTAGCAATTTCCATTCACTTTCCCTAGATTCACGCCGAATTGGGCGTTGCCTGTCAAGAGGTTAATGCTGACTCAAATTAAACTTATTCTGAACACTGTGGCTAGTTAAGGCCTATCGATGCAAGCTGATATGTACCTATGGAAAATGAAACATGATCTCTATTTCCAACGGCCTTCTGATGATTCGCTGACCTGTTCTGATTGACCTTGACATGTGTTGCACCTCGAACTTACTGGTTATCGACGTATCGTTTTATGTGTTAACTGTACCAGTAGTTTTGAGAGGGCGATTGTTATCAACCTAAAATTTTCGTACAATTCACCCCGTCGGATTCGTTTTTCCAGCAGACATCAGTCCATTATCTTTCTCGCTGACAACTTGTGCATAGTAATCACAATAATTTGTGTACATTCACCTGTTCGCATTCATCATCAACATCATCATCAATCCGTCGCCTCTCCTAACGTCTACAGTCAGCAACTCTGATGATGACCACAACTGACCGTTATTAACTCGCCGATGACTTTATTTCCCGGTGTCAGGTGGGCAAGCAATTGGATAAACCGGTTCGCAGTTCTTGGTTACCCCAGACCGATCGTGTATGCTCACAGGCAAAACACTCATCAGAACGGTCAGGCGACTCGGACCTGACCCGAAGTTGGCACGGCTGTCATCTTCGACTCATTACTGGTTGTCTGAATGACCTTTGCCATGGACTCATCATTCTTTTAGTAACGGTGAAGGTATAGAACACGAAATAGAGGCTTGCGTTTGCAAACCTAGGGTAGTATCAATCAATCTTGTGCAACCCTGGCTACAGAGAAATATGTCTCTGAATCTTAAGGGCCCCATGTATACTGCGGCTATGAGGGCTATGCTACTTTACGGCTGAGAAACCTGGTTGCTCAGATTAGGGAGCGCGGAGGGTCTTCAGATATTTGGCTGTCGAAGTCCGCGTTCGAACACTTCCACCGGGTGACACGAACAGCTAAGCAGCGTCGAGATTAAGAGGCGGATATTTGTTTGTGAAAGCACAACGAGTTCTTTTGTTCAGTCTTCAGACACCCGCAAACTTAGATGGTTGAGGCATGGACGAATGGTGACCTGGAGTAGGAAAGCTGAAGTCATTCATCAAAGGGTTCGTCAGTATAAGTCAGGCTCGTCTCAGGGGGCGGCACACGCGAATCACACTGCTGAAGTCTAGAGATCATAGGTAAGGTGGTGGTCAATCGCGTTCAACCGTATGAATTCTCCCGTTTAGCTGATTTGTTTATTAGGCAAGCACACCTAACGACGCTTGGCAATGAAAATCGCGAAGATACCATTTTGATAATAATGATTTACTTTCATTCATAGTTCCACTAGGTTCAGGCATCTTGATTTTAAATATTCGATTTCGAGCATGACAGTTTTTTTCCTTTTCTTCTCGCTCAGCTTACATTTCCCTAATTTACTGGTCTCGTGACTGTTACCGTGATGACGCTGATAACTAGTCTATGTTCACGAGAGCTCGTGCGTCTCCAATTGGTTCAACCGAGTAGACCGCGTTCAATCGCGAGTTAACATCACGTTCTTTATGAGGTTTCCCAGAAGAAATAGTCTTCCTGTCTGCCCGACGGTACCCAGTTGGTCCACCTTCGTTGACTTATACTGTACTGACCCTCAGAAAGCGTCAGTTCTGAATTGAAAAGCTTACACCTTTTCTATACTACTTCAAAAGGTTTGGTGTACAGGTATTTAGCCATTGTAATTTTGATAGTGCAGCGAAGGTTATGCCTATCCCTCTCACTTTGTGTCTGCGTTAGCGCGAACAGTCATTTTGTGTTCCATCACACTGCCACGTTCTCGTGCAGTTCTTCAGGGTCTGTATCATCCTACTCGCCATTTCAAGCTCACGTTCAACTGTCTTAGCATCATCCACCGAATCGCATATCGAATCTCAAGATCAAGTTTTATCTTACGCTATTCTGACTAACAAAGATCTGCTCACACCATCATCCTATTTGCTATGAGCTAGTTGAGGGAGGCTACCACGGTCAAACATTGCAATTCTGATCGCATTGTCGTTGCAAATAGGTGACGTTCTGTGAACATCATACCATACTGCTAAGCTATCCATCAATGCCAGTTAGAAGACGCAACACTTTCGGAAGCTTTATAAGTGTATACAGTGTATATAAGTGTATATAAGTGTGTATAAGTGTATACATGCTCAGAAAAGAAATTGCTGCGATCTGCATAACGTATTGTGCAGCACTGAAAACCACAATAACACTTTTAGACTAACAAATGTGATTACGCGGTATACGCGACTGCTAGGCTAACACATTGATAGAACAAATGTTCTATCGGAATTTGTACACTTGAGATCTATCAAAGTCAAAACACTGTCCTGGTCAACTCGTTATGATTCCCCAGTGATTGGTATCAAGCAGATGCAATTGTGAATGGGAATAAACGTACAGTTCATCTAGTTAATCCGAGGACAATAGTCGACGGAAATCGATTGTCAGATAATAATAAAACACCAAAGTGAAATCAGTGAGTCAAGTGTGCTACAGTTGATAAGAAAACTTTGGACTAATGGAGAGAGGAAGTGACAAATTGTACACTTTAACGAAAGGTACACACTGCTTCTGTAGATACGGTACGGAGACATTTCTTTCCGGATTAGATTATCACAGTGGTTGAAGCCCAGAGATGCCTGTGCATAAATTTTACCATAAATGGCTTTTATTACATAGTTTGCTGTTCCACTCACTCACCACTTATCCAGTGTAAATCTGAGGCATGTGAATAGAGAACTTTATAGTCCAAACGGCCAATACTGGTTGATCAGATGGTAGGCTATTATGATGGTGAAACTCATAGAAGTAAAACTCGAGACTTCACTGTTAAGACCTAAGCTAAGCAGAAAAGTTAAAAATATATGCCAGACGATATTTCAGTACACATAAGGTTAAGAAGACAAAACCTTCGGAATACAATTGGTTTGTTCATTAGCCACCCTGCTGACGTGCCTCTGCCAACGCAGTTGATTGAACACCAACATGGGCTCAATCCCACCCATTTCTGTTTGCCAAAGTACCTCGGCGTTCTGTATTGTATCCAACCACTGCATAATTAATATGTTTCTTAAACATTTCAATTGGAAGTGTCTCAGATGCCTCAGATTCCGCTGATACAATATCCAGGTTTCCCTCCCGTGCAGCAGCATGGGGAGTGGCATTGTGCGATCTGCAACCAGATTGGTTTTCATCTTCAGGATGCAGCCCTTCCAGATGAATGTTTCAATGTGTCCGAAAACACTACTAGCCCTTGCCACAAAAGTTCGAAGTTTGTGATACACGGACAGATCTGTCAACGGGTTGTAGGGGTTTGCGCAACCAACCCATATGTCCTCACTGCTGCGAATTTCAACTTCTTGATGAGGTTAATGGAAAGCAGATGTATTTTTGTTGATATGCAAATTGAACACGGCTGTTGTGGTTTGTCATTGCATTTACTGTTCGTTCCATGCATTTAGTTCACTGTGGTATGCGAATAACAGCACGCGCTTAGTCAAATTATGGAGCTGACTTAGGGCGCCGAAGCGTCGAATATTCAGTGGATGACCATGCCTGAAGTATCCAACTTGAAATGTGTCCGCCGTGTTCGGAAGAGCGACTGTTATCGTTGTACTTACCTATAGACTAAGCAGGATCCATTGTGGAAATAAAATACGTATCATTATCTTGTCTTACCAGGCGCGCGTGCATCGTTGTCGAACCGGTCCAAGCTTTTCTTAGGCTGACTAACTGTCGTTCCGATGGTCTTTACCATGATTTACTCCCTGAGATGTTGCCACGTGCCATCAGAGGTAGTGGATTCAGAGGCGCTATTCAGACGAACAGCAGCTGCATTTCGAAACATCATCCTCATCTGTGAGTACCTCGACCACAATATGCATCTTTTGTCACCGCTTGGATAATACACAACAAACGCACTCGCAAATAGTAACAAACAATTTGACTTTGACTAGCCTATGGCCTGTGCCACATTCAGCCTCACGCATGATGCCGTACTTTGCGAATGTCGCGCTGTCGCACGATCACGTGGTGAAGCAAATGATGATGACCGCTCCGTGAACGAGTCCATGTGATTTCGCTCGTATCTAGCTGGGATCGGATGTCTGTGATTACTGGCTTGCGAGTAGTGCACGGGTGACACAGATGCCCACTGTTTTTATTGGCTGCGAGATCGTCGTAAGATCTGATATCCCGCGGCCAAGATGCTGAACATTGTTGGCTTCATTGTAAAGAAGAGGGTTAGAACAAGCGTCCTCAAGCAAATAACACCGAAGTCGCCCAATAATTGACCGGAATCACTGAATTAATATTCAGAACGTTCAAAACATTTACAGAACTTAAGTGCTCGACATAGTTCCGAATATTTTTATTGCGTGCAACACCAATCGAACGATCGTATCTTGTTGAACACACTCACTGGTGAGTCAGATATTTGAGTCATTGACTCCGGTTGGGGTTTCTTTAGAAAAACTATTATCGTGACGGCTCACCAATCAGGTTGTTAAGCCAGAGGTTGTGAGTAAAGTCTCAAGGCAGTCTCTTTTTGAGACCTAATGGTCAAAAGGTATCAGAACTTATCGTTGTTCCGACGTACTAGTAAACGGTGACGGTTAACGCTTTTCATGTCTACATTCTCCGGCACATAGGTCGAGAAGCTCCTCGGACAGGCTGTTTCCAGTCTAAGGCTGCGTGTGCTGTGCCTCGTAAACGCGTCTTTATGATCCTAGCTTTGTAATTCACTTGAATTCACCCTTAGGTCAGCTGTGCTTTCCCAAACCATCTGGTGGTAATGATACCGAATCTCATGGTCAAGCTGTAGTGGGAATCACACTGAGCTTTGGTATTGATATGTTCGCCGAGCTTGGCATTTAGGTTGCAAACGTTTCATCACCAGGCGAGGTGACATCATCAGTGCGTAAGTGTTTCACTTACGCACTGATGATGTCACCTCGCCTGGTGATGAAACGTTTGCAACCTAAATGCCAAGCTCGGCGAACATATCAATACCAAAACCATCAACCCGAGCTACAACCAACAGCACCACCACTGTTCCCAACCATCAGAAATCACACTGAGCTCTAAGGCCAAGAGAAACTTGCCCAAAGGGGTCGCATTGAGTGGTCGCTTGCATGTGATCAGACTTAGGACTTCGACCAGAGCTTGTCAACACAGGCCAGAAAGCCGCTGTTTTTTTCTCATATCTGCATGTTCCAACAGGCAGTATCCCACAGGTTATGAACCACGTCATCCACGGTCGTATTGTCGTGAGCTATCGGTGGCGGTGGTTCTTTTCGTAGTAGCCACTCTGCCGCAAATTTTACCGTTGTTTGTGCGCGCCCCTCGTTTGCTCAGAGTTAATCTCCTCGCAAACATAGTGTTTTGTTGGAAATTAAACGACGAGGAGTTGCGGACCGATTGTCCCACATCATTGACAGTCAGGATGCCCAAGCCTCGACATCGGTGCTTTTCAGATGGGCGCTTGATCAGCATCGACTGTCTCCACGTTGAACTGAACAGTGAAACGTCGACACTCACCCAGCAATCATATTCTTCTTGGACCAGAAGGCGGCTTTAAGCTCGGTTGTCTGACATGTACTTTTGGACCGTCTTTATTGCAAGGGAGTCACTATAAAATGTGTCAATTAAATAAATTCACTGAGTGCAGACTACGTATCTATGAGCGGCTATCGTTCGCCAGATCGATCCTTCTCATCAACGGCTGGAAGAGACATCAGGTCATTCTGTGGATTTCACAATAGACCTTTCGACAACCAGTAAGTTGACCGGTTTCGCGTGTACAAAAGACATTGTTTTACTTAATCCATCAGCAGGCATTATGCAGACCGTGTTAAATCAGTGAAGTAATGTGCATGATATCTGTGCTGTACACCTCAAATTCAAGGCGCTTTCAAAACGTTTCTTACCTTCGCCTACTCTATCATCTGGTTTATGACTTGTACAACACCTTTGAAATCATCTTGACCAAACAATTCTCGGTACTATTAAACTGCATAGATTTTCTCATGCGAAATTAGCGCTTTCGAAGCCATGACAACCGCTTGCAAACATGAGTCATTGCCATAATCGTCACCACAGGCGTGCTACTTAGTCATGAGCATACGAAGGGGACAATCTTACTATTTTCTTGACACACTTGCGCTAGTTGTTTCCTTTTTCTAATCGTGTACGACATTCTGGATATGGTGTAAATTCAAATGATATCATGAGGAACGTGTAAGCTCGTACGAGAATCAACACCTCAAGGAATCACGGGGTGTTTTAACGAAGGTTCTGTGGGTGCTAGATACTGAGGAGCGAATGAACGCATATGAAATCCTAATGAGGGGTTTACCTCTGTTTTGCGTCGGTCCATTGATGTTATCAGCTGTTCCTGATTGTAAACATGGGACAATTTTAAAGAGATTTCGAAACTGGATTAGTGTTTCATGTGTCTGGCTCAGTCCATTCCTTGCAGTTCTTACGTTAGTGGGACTAGAACTAATACAACGAAATATGGCAAATCTGTGGAACCCCCCCTTCGTTTACTCACTAATATATTCCTGACTATCTGTACACGGTGTTATTACGATAACTCCGAGTAAGATTACGTCACTCCGTTAACCATTATTGGTGAACACAACCGAATTATCTCGAGCCAACCCACACACCCAATCACTTTTTTCATTCGTTCCACTTCAGTGTGGACTGTTTGGACGTGCCCGGTTCCAAGCCACGCAGTCCGGTCATTCTGTACCCATGTCACATTCAAAAGGGCAACCAGGAGTGGCACTTGAGTCCGGCGCCAGATGGCGCTGTCATAGTCACCCATCCTAAGACTGGAATGTGTTTAGACATGGACATCACCAACCCAAACGGACCGCTGTTCCTCATGCCGTGCGTCCCGGATTCGCTCAGTCAGCACTGGTTTTGGGAGAACACACAAATAGAAGAGGCTCGGAGAGTGAACAAAAACTTCGTGAAATGAATTGCGATGATCTTTAAAAGATCGCTGCAAAGCTGTCTGTGATTGTTTGTGTACACATATTCGTCCAGTTTTGTGGACTTTCGCAATGTCTTTCTTGAGTGTGTATACACTACCACTTATTTTATAAAGCTCCCGAAAGTGTTGCGTCTTCTAACTGGCATTGATGGATAGCTTAGCAGTATGGTATGATGTTCACAGAACGTCACCTATTTGCAACGACAATGCGATCAGAATTGCAATGTTTGACCGTGGTAGCCTCCCTCAACTAGCTCATAGCAAATAGGATGATGGTGTGAGCAGATCTTTGTTAGTCAGAATAGCGTAAGATAAAACTTGATCTTGAGATTCGATATGCGATTCGGTGGATGATGCTAAGACAGTTGAACGTGAGCTTGAAATGGCGAGTAGGATGATACAGACCCTGAAGAACTGCACGAGAACGTGGCAGTGTGATGGAACACAAAATGACTGTTCGCGCTAACGCAGACACAAAGTGAGAGGGATAGGCATAACCTTCGCTACACTATCATAATCACGATGGCTAAATACCTGTTCACTCTAGGTAAACAAATGAATTCATCCTTTGAACAAAGCAGATGGAACATGAAAACTGGTAGATGCAAGCATTTCGTATTGACTCATCAGTACCAAACTTACAATAACATGAAGGAACATTTACCTAAATGGGTACAGAAGTCCGTGTCACCGGAGAATTGTAATGTTTCTGAAACGCATAAACAGCCAGTTTCCTCAGTCGTTAGACACTTCTTGACCATCGGTCATGCTACCGATCCATCTTGTGCATTCAAAATCCTGTTGCGCCATTCCAACCCGAGATTCATACGGTTCGCTGAAGCAGTTGCAATTAATCGACTCAAACCAGCTCTCTGTGTTTAGAAACAACTGTTCGTGAACCTGACCCTTCCCTGGACTTAATGTCTTATCCTGACTCGTTTATTGATTATCCACCCCTCAAATCGATTGTTTTTAAAAAAGCCCACCCATGTTATTGTAAGTTTGGTACTGATGAGTCAATACGAAATGCTTGCATCTACCAGTTTTCATGTTCTCTCTGCTTTGTTCAAACTGCTCGAGGGAACCAATTGTTCCAGAATTCATCGTTGTTTATTTCACGGTATTGATGAGGTGTATGGACCCTGTTGGATATCGGTGACTCATAAGATGCTTTCGTGGAAAACGTTTCGCTTCGTCATCTACTCTTCAACACAAAGGCGTATTTCTGGCATCAGTGCGCATCCTGAGAAGCGCGTTAGACAGGTGTGGGTACAGTCTAGACGAACGTTCAGAGTGTTACATCACAAGATTGCGTTGCGTACTAATTCCTCTGACTCCATGCACACTTGGGTCGAGTCATTTTGATCGATGAGACTAGGTTTTACCATGAGCTGTCATGTATGAGGGTAAGTTTATGCAAATTACAGCTGTATGATTATTTGTTGATTTGTTCTCCCTCTCAACACAGGATGATTACAGTGTAGTTTAGATGTTTCTGCTTCTTTCTAAAACATTTTGTGCTGTGTTTGCCTTGGTTTGTTTCCACCCAGTACAGTGGTAGAAAAAACCTAGTGGCGAGTTTTATTTTTGGGTAACTCTACTGAAAAATCTAGTAACACTTACTATGTTCCATATTGTTCGGGGACTAATGTGTACCATTACGGTGAGCGGAAATGAAACATTCGTACAGGGTTGTAATTAGTGGGCGAAATCACAAGCACAACAACTTTGTACAGGGACAAGACCTTCAAAGCCAATCGGATTGGTTTTAGTAGGGGACCCAACCCCAGGAAGCACATCGATGTTGCAAAGTGTGAATTGTGGTCCGTTTGTCGTTTTACTTTTCTCATTACTTTTACTCATTTGCTCATGCTACTGTTCTTTCATCAGCAAAGGCGCGAATGTTGTAAAGCTCTGGGTTATTGTGCACCTTTTGACAAGTTTGTGTAGGTTGAATGTTTTCAACCTATATTAGGCCGAAAACCCTGAATCATCAGTCCGATAGTTGAGACGAATATTCCTATTATCAACAACGTTTGAAATTCCTTCGATCTGAAGAGAGTCGCCTCCATTTCAGCAAACTGTAATCGCTTGCTATTTCGTTGATTGGGTGATTGGGTGTGTTTGTTCAGTTTTACCCTGATCGTCACTTTACTGGTTTCGTTACATTTTGTGGGCTTGTTACATTCTGATTGGAATTTGAAAGAAGTTTCACTGGCTCTTACTTCCAACTCACCACGATTCAGTGATACGGAAGCTGATTGTCGGGTGCACATGATTATTGGTTCGAACTCAAGTTGCTTCTATTATTCTCAGATTTGAGTGGTTCACTTGTGAACTTCATGCAGTGCGTCCACTGTAAACTTCACTGCCAGCTGAGGTTGAGCCGATCACTCTTGTTGTTATTGGCATTTTCAGTGCACAAACCCTGGACAGTGGCTAGGTTATTTTGTACCCCTTTCGATTCGCGTAAGGCGTAGACACATATGTGGACAAGTTGGTGACTTTCTCAAACCCACTTTAAACTTACATCCTAGTGTTGATCTCTCATCCGGCGGTACATTCACATGCTCTGTAATCTTATTGTCTATCTGTCGTGTAAAACGGAATGTCTACAAATTTAAATAGGTCTACAATCCTGAAATCTTTGTTATCAGTTAATTTATTCGTTTGTGAATTTGTGTGGTCAGTTAAGTGTTTGTATGCCCAGTTAAATGTTTTCGTTTCGACATAAGCGGATAATGACAATTGGCTGAAAGCTTAGTTAGTTGATTTGTCATACAACTTCTAATGGTCTCCAATACAACAAAAGTGCTGTCTAACTTGTGAACACCTGGAAGCTGTACAACAACTGAAGGTAGATGAAAATATAATTCTGCAGCCAGATAAAGGGACCGGTGCTGCGGTAATAAACCACCAAGAAAAAAAGACAGAGGAAATTCTAGCAAATCCAGACCTGCAACACAAACCGGACAGTGTTCAGTTAGTAGAGAAAGAGATATCCCCTGAGTTACAAATGTTTCTTCTTGCACGCTTTTATAGGTGGACGACATCATCACATACTAAAACTTGTAGGTACCAAAACTTCACTAGTGTATGCTTTGTCTAAAACCCACGAATCGGGTACTCCGATGCGGCCCATTTTAGCAGTGAACGAATTTCCCCACCATGGGCCAGCAAAATGGCTGGTTGACCTCTTAAAACCTCTTCGACAAAAACTGTGTACATGCTTTGGATGACACTTTCAAATTGATACCGTATATTGAGAACGTGAATATTGCCGGAGACACGGTGTGATGATCCTTTATTTACGAAAGTGCCACTACGCGAAATGAATGATTTTGTTATGGTTTTTTATTCGACTCCATTTGTCTTCCAATCCCTGTTGATAATTTGAAGCGTTTATTCTTACTCTGCACGGAAAATGAGATTTTGTTTTTTTTGGGGGGGCAAGGGCTTCCAGCAGATAGATAGCATAGCAATGGAGGGCCCACTCGGCTCTGTTTTGACCGATGTGTTCATGGCCAAAGTTGAGCAGGTACTATTTCTAGTTGTGGACGAACTGAAACTCTACAGACGGTATGTCGACGACATACTCTTGATTGGACAACACAAGGAACAAGTGGAAAGATTGATTCAAGCTTCTAACTCAGCCCACTCAAGTCTGTGTTACGGTTGAGTACGAAAGTGAGAACAGTCTAATCCTCTTGGATATCCCGGTTAGATACCGTTCATACGGATCTGTCGAATGTTCAGTGTACCGTAAACCAACGTGGGCGTGACAGTACATGTACTTCATAGGTTTTGCTTCTCTTGCATACAAAAGGTCACTACTACGTACGATGTTCTACTGAGCGTTAAGGATAGATTATAAGCTAACCAAATAGTGTTAAGTGAAACGGATCGTGTTAACAATTTCCCAAAACGTTTCATCGGGAACTGGAGTAAAGTTACTTCTGGAGAAAGGACAACTGTGGAAGTACCTAAGGAAGCTGTCCACATCAAACTTCCCTTCAAAGGTGGTAGACTGATGAACACCTTTAGAAAGATGATAAGTGCCACGTTGAAACATGTGTATAATGCAGGAAAAGCTTATTCTGCTCTCACAAACGCGACTAGGTTACCTCTACCCCCGGTCAGAAACAAATCCGTATGTTTTCTATCAGCCTTTGTACCTATCAGTTTTCCTGCAGTTGCGGAAGCACATGTTAGTAGAACAGAAAGAATGCTCAAAACCAGAGCCAAGGAGCACATCCGAAAGTGGTTGGGCGTTGCATTGACTCGCCTGCCAATGAGCGACACTCAGCAAGAACGAAACACCGCTTCATCTATTGCACGGTACTTATCGACCACAGGTCACAGTGTCAATACCGCATCTTCATTTAAGGTCTTGATGAACGCTCGCATCTAACGAATTCTCAAGTATAACGAAGCATTGTTGATCAGCCGTCGACAGCCGGTTCTATGTTTACCGAGGGTTTAGCCGTGAGTACCAATCACGATCCAGCCCGATTTATACTTTTAATCGTTTCATTTAACTCTTGTCGGTCCTGTTCTCATGCTAGTCACACGTCTACGACTGGCGAGTGTGTGAAATGAATTCATATCGTAATTTGTGCCTCCTGACTATTCTGTTCGTTTGCCTTAGGACGTTGAATTATGAACAGCTGGCGTTATTGACGATGTGATGATCATGAGTGCCAATGTAGACACCAATTTCCGTGGCAAAGCTCCGACCGATGGGTTAGGCCACGATAACAGTTGCATAGTTTTCATCCTTTAATTGTAACCTATCGTATCGTTTCGCACTGATTAGTGCACCTTGGGTGACTAGCGCCTCAAGGGTGGGTACTAGATATGGAGCAACTGTTATCCTTCAAACACCGACGCGCCACTATCCAATGGGTGTATTGCAATCTATAAGTGGGCCACGCTATTGTCAGACGTGCATATGGGTCATATTTGTAATGCCCTGTCATTGAGGAATCCCAGGGAAACGCTTGAACCTGTGTTCAGCTTTGCGTGCTCAAGCTGCGAGTAGGTGGCAGTTTACGAGTAACCTTCTCGATTGTTCACAGCTTCAAATAGTGTGTGCCACGGTTTTCCGATCGTTCCATTCAATCCAGTCTCATGACGTTGATGCGAAGTTTCCTTCCGGTAGTACACTGGCCTACCTGAAATGTGCGGTTGATATGGTTTCGCCTACTTTCTTTGTCGAAAGCATACAGATGGATAAGCAAAACAAGTAAGCTGGTCTCAACGGTGTGCGTTTGACATCTCCAAAATGATACCACAAATCTGGAAAGTTCCCAATCCTACCTTCTTCAACAGACCGCTCCACCCAACTGGGTGGCATCGCCTCATTGGGTTGTAATATCACTGAACACATACGGAATATTCCCTATAATTTGCCAGCTGTAGCGTTAAAAAAACATCCGGATACTGCTGAAACGACAAGCACATAACGGCTGTATGGTCGGTCTTGTTGTATGGTTCAGAAATTTAACCTACTTCCTTCGAACTGACTTGTGTTATTTGCCTACCGTGATCTCCATCAGTTGGCTAGCATTGAGTGGGAAAACCGTGTGAGCACCACAACCGTTCATCAATGCGTACATAAATATCTTGATAGCCAGACAACCTGTTAAAGTATGCAATCTGTAACTACTGGATCACTCATTGTGTACGACAGCTGAGCGTCTACAAGTAGACCGTTGGTGATTGAATATAACCACGAAATGGTCAGGCAGCGAAGTGATCGTGCAACTTGGGTATCCTGGAAATCCTGTTGGGTGAAGCCGGCAGGCGTCGCCTACTGATTTTAAAATTTCATTCCCACTACTCTGATTACACACGCCATTCAACGTAGCAGCATACAGTTGTCAACATCATATCTATCCTCACACTATTGTGAATCACATTCTGTTCAGTCTTTTTCTTTTTCTGGTAACAACTCTCGCTGTATTATTCCTCATTGTCGCGATGAAAAGCGGTTTGAACAACGGTACTATCCGACTATACCGACGTTTATTCTTGTATACATGTGCGAGCTACGCACTTGCAATTGATTTAATTTCATTGTGTCGTCTCTCTCTTCATTCTCTCGGAACCAACTAGTATGAACTGTTGGGATCTTCCCAATCGACAAGAAGATGCCTCTGTCGTCATGTATGGTTGCCACGGTGAACACGGGAATCAACACTGGACAGTGGAACCACTGTCTGGAAAAAAGAGCAACCCGGTACGAATTCGACATGTGCCTACCGATTTCTGTCTTGAGGCAAACATTAAATCGAACAAGGTAGTAGCTAATCAGTGCAGCCTAACGTCTGAAACACAAGTGTGGTTCTGGGACAAACTACAACTTGACGCTGCTGCAGAGTCGCGTAAAAGAGCTGGTTTTTGAAAAATCTTCGCGAAAAACTGTGATTTTGTGGATTTTCGCCGATTTCTTATACGAAAGTCCACATCTTTGTTTTTATTTGTTGCTGATTTATCTACTAGTTGTGTGTATTTAAATTTCTGCCATAACTGTTTGTTTGCCTGTCACAGGTGTTGTGGCATGCGTGTGCTCGCTGTGATAAAAAAAAAATCCGCACGTGCGCTGAAGTTCGCCCACCTGACGTCATTTTTATACTTGCGACAAATAAAAGTATTTTGTAACGACGTCCCTCCAGCTTGCTGTAAATTCTACTCGTAACCACTTCAACAGACAGAGCTGAGCTGGAGAACTCCCAACTTCGAGTAAGTCATTGCACACGCATGGACTTCATGAGTAGTTGGGGATTTGGTTAATTTCAAGTGGAACATCACTCACATATGATCGCAGACTTTCCAACCAGCCTCATTCGAAGAGAAGCACCAGACTGGGGTTTCGCTCTCATTAGAGCTCGTCAGTAGTGCATATCCTTGCCACGGTGGGGATTTGAACTCCGGCCACGCTTTCGTGACCGAGTTCAGAATGTGCCTTACTGTTCATGATTGTCAACGCTAGTGAGCAAGCCCACATGCATAAGGCAAGTGGCCTAATGGATTTTAGTTCCAGATTTTAACGCTTTCCTTGTCAATTTCTATCACACTGATGAATCAAACCAGCATGGATATCAGAGTGGAAAAATAGCGTGATCTCACATTTCGTCCTCAGTGTATGCTGATCCACACAGTTGAGATGAAGCCGAACAGAGACGAGTTTACACATATCCAATTTCTTCATGAGAAGTCGAGGATAAGGTTTTCGGTAATTCTCATCAGGCATATACAATTACAAGAGATTCATCGGGCTTATATATAGGACAAAAGCATGGTTATACGCAATGGTGATAGTCATGGGAACTGTGGATGACTGTCTAACCGGGTGGTGGTGGGTTTGTGTGTGTGAATGTGTTGTGTTTTTATGACTGGTGTGTGATAATGCATTAATCGGGTTACTGGGCCATTGAGTTTCACGCGGTTTACGGGAGGTGTAGGGCCTGTATGATGTCACAATGTCTGCCACACCATGACCGATACACTCGCGCCGTGGTCGGAAACCTGCCTGTTGTTTAGTCTGATTCTTTGTGTTTCCGAAGCCGCCGCATTATGACACCTGTAGGCATCTTGGATGCGATAGGAAAAAGGCCGATACATGTGTGGTTGCCACCTGGTGTCTTGGTACCATTTTTGAGAACGGGAATAACTGCTGATAAACACCAGTCATGGGACACCTATTTGGTCTCTCATAGAAAACAGAGGATTGCGGTCAGTTCAACGAGCATTCTTTCACCGCTACCTTTGACAAACGTTGGGGAAAGAAAGCCCAGATCTGGGGCATAATTACGCCACAATAGCTTAGGCTTCAGTCACTACGGTTCTCGACGAAAGATCACCTCGAAAGTGGTACCTAATCGCGCAATCTTTATCGTCCACAACCGAATCAGTCAGCTCGGACCTGTTAAAATGTAACCCAAAATGCTCAACTCATCTGTCGAGTCGCCGCGATGGATTATAAATGTTTTGGCCAAATTTTTCACATACAGTCCCACTAACACCTTGCCGATGGCCAGCGCAGCCACGAATCAGAGAACGTAACACCCGGCTATTCTCCGACAAAAATACCTTCCCTATCCCTTTGACTTGTTCGAAGAAGTATGTTTGTATCTTCCCAAACCAGTTCTTAGGGGTACGGCATGAAAATGGAAATCATGATGAGTTTTTGAGGCGCAGCGTCTAATGTACGATGTTTTATGTATTCCAAAATTCGCATAATGCAACGGAAATATTCGTTTGAGTGTACAATTTGTTTAGACTTCCTAAACTGCAGTAGTTTATTTAGGAGACATGAAACGCCCAATCGTAAAATTGTATGAGGCTACTCTTAAATGGATTGGTGAACAACCTTACCGCAAATAAGCCGAGACGAGCACATTCCGAGGTCAGAAAATCGTAGACGTATCGAATAGAGAAAAGGGTCAAATCGAAAAAACCACAGGCGAATGTGGCGGAACACTTAATAACCCGATGACACCCAATGTTCACGATTGATGAGTTACGCTGAGGGCAGCAGGTTAGTGCTTCTCCTCGAAAAAGGTTGACTGAATAGTTTATCTGAACCCGAAAGTGCGACCAAATGGTATCCAAACTACTTTGTCAGATGAAGCAGACTGACCTGATTGATGCAGTAATTTTTGAAAGAGCCAGACCGATTGGTACGATCAGTCCAAGACTGTATGGACTCCCCAAAGTCCACAAAGATGGGTTGCCATTACGCCCAATTTTTGACATGAACAATTGACCTCACCATAGTCTAGCCAGATGGCTAGTTCAAACACTTGAACCAGTCATAGCAAGAATTACTCCATCCGGCCTGAAAGATACATCTCAGTTCGTGAACACCATCGACTCTCTGAACATTAAAAATCACAACATGATTTCCCTAGATGTCACGTCTTCATTCAGAAATGTACCGCTTAGGGAAACAGTAGAAGACTTGTGTGAATACATAAGAGATCAGTTATGCGAACAGCTGTTTTCGGTAATTCTCATCGGGCTTTTACAATTACATAGGGTACATGCGTTTTATATAGGAAAAACTGGAGCAAGTCAAATGGGTCATTAAGATCATAGGCATGGGGCGGATGACAGTCTATTGGAGGGAGGTGGGAGTGTTGACGAATATGTTACACTGTTACGCGTGCCGGCCGTGAGATATGCAGTCGTCGGTGTCAAGTGGTTCACGCTTGCTTGAGTTTCAAGTGGCTGGGCCCAAAAACAGTTCGTGCAAACCCTACATCTCTCTTGGCCAACTATTTCACAGCCCCTTGAAACTCAAGCAACCGTGAACCACTTGACACCGACGACTGCTTTGAAATTCATACAGGCCCTACCCCGGTTAGACAGTCATCCACAGTTCCCATGACTATCACCATTGCGTATAACCATGCTTTTGTCCTATATATAAGCCCGATGAATCTCTTGTAATTGTATATGCCTGATGAGAATTACCGAAAACAACTGTTTGTATCCTTGACATATCCACTTCGCAAATTCTTGATATCTCAAGATAATGCATAACGACCGTGTGAGTTAATAGTGTTTCATGTAGACTATCGGTCGACCCCAGGTATGCATACCCATGAACAACCAGATCCGATCTTCTCTATGTATCTCCCACCTCCATCACTTTTATGGTTATGAGTAGTATTCGGCTTGACGTCTAATGCACATCATGGTCAGCCTGAAACAATATCACAAATCCCAGCAGGCATTGCAAAGCTCATCTTTTACAGCGGCTGTATACGTAGTTCGAAACGATAATGGGATCGAAAGTTATGGTAAACGAGTTTTACACGTGTTGTATGGATGATTTTTCTGGCAAACAGGGTTACGGTACAGCCGAATCACATCTGAGAGTGTTGAGAGAGCGTCGATTCGGACGTCGTCAGTCGAGAAGATTCAAGTCCAGGATTACGTGTCCACTTCTGAACTATAGACTCGTTCTCGCCACCGGACGTGATCAGTTTTAAATCCTGAGACGCACGAAATAAAGAACACAGAACTGTGAGGAACACATCGCATGCTTACCTGCCACAAGATTAAGTTGGCACCAAGGCGAGTGGAACGAGAGATACTCGAAAGGTGAAACACGTACTGCGTCGTAATGGAGAAATGGCATACGGAAGCTAACGGAGTGCGTGTTAATGGGCTACTGTACTCTATATTAGCATATTCTAACTTGTTTGTAAAAGTGTGGAACCTAACACTTATTCAAACGAGATATGCTAACCGCACAATGAAAAGGGGTATACCCCCACAGTGTTACACCTTGAAGAAGATAATTTCCCGTTTGGGGTATTTAATCTTATGCCTGGCTGAGGATTGGTCAATGAGATTCATGCGATTCGCTGTACCGTGTGTTACCAACCACGTAGTCTTGGTCAATTTCACTCTCAAGGAATACAAGGAGAACGTGAGAAACGGCAAACGGTTGTAAGATGAGATCATATGTAACACAGACTGATGGAAGTGATAGATAAATTATCGGTCTGGTTGTAAGTGGGTGTCGGTTTGTCAACCAGATATATGAAACCAGCTGTGAGCAATTCAGGCGAATGTTTACCTAAATCGTCACGATGCCATGGGGATGTGAGTGGGGTGTAATTAATGGGATACAGGCGTGGTGTTATCGAGTAGTGTCAGTTAAAACAATTAGAAAGAGGTTGCAATCGTCCTGAACGAAAACGAATAAATACCGAAAGTTGTGACAATATGCGACTGCCAAGACTACTGCGCTCATCGCCCTGTCCTTTACATGCTGAACGTTTGCAACCTAAATGCCAAGCTCGGCGAACATATCAATACCAAAACCATCAACCCGAGCTACGAACAACACCACCACTGTTCCCAACCATCAGATGCTAAAATCCATCGAAAATGTATGAACCCCGTTGGGAAATGATGTCCAGCCCTGTCTACATGTGGTACGTGATGCAGTAGTGGTTGGCGATCCCAGTAGAGCGCTAAACCAGCAAGAAAGGCGAACACGAACCTACTGTTTTAAGAATGCCCAACGCCTGATTGATTTACTCAACTTATATCTAGACTGACTTGATTAATGGACGACAGAATCACACAAGATCTAAGTGTAGTTTTACCTGTGGCGTGTAAAACTGTTGCACCAAATCAGTACGGCATCAGCTACCGTGTTGCCACAGTAACAAGTGTGGTCTTGGTAAGTGGTTGCGTGTGAATTGGTGTCGCTTTTTGACGATTTTAATAGCCACTGTCATGAGGACTTTCGTATACCTGGGTATATTTGCGGTGAGCTTTTTGAGTAATCTATGTAGTCAAGGTCATTTCAAGCAAGTTAACGCAGATGGTTGTAAGTAGATGAAATGGCAGGGGATCATACAGCTTTTGATTATGATTACACCTGAACACGTCGGAGCTGAGTAACTGTCCCAGAAGTGATTTTTCACCTATTAGAGCAAATGGTGCACGTTTACAGAACGCCAAATCCTACTAAATAGGATACATCTTTCAATATTGCGAGAGTTCGTTTGTTGAGTTCAACGCAATGGAATACTTGAAATGTGATCTACATGAACATGGACACCTTATTCAGACGCAACTACAAATACTTTTAAAAAAAAGCTTATTCGATCGCTTACAATTACCTAGGTGGACCTACCAATTCAAAAGGCTGTTTTTAGTTGACGAGCCTAAACGTACACTCCAAAAACAGTCGAAAAAAATTGGTCCCAACGCCTCCGACTAGCGGCAACAACACTGACGTGCATTCGGAGAGGCAGACTGGGTAATGAAAAATGCTACGCAACGCTTTACTAGGCTAGTGTTCATTCAATCTAGAGGAAGGGCAACAACGATGGCGCAAGCGGGGTTAGTACCGAACATTATCATGGTACAATCAAAATAAAGACTTCGGTCAGGTACACTGGCTGTCCATGGACCGGATATCACTGCTTGCTCATCAAAGCGATTCGCCGCCATCTCTCGGGAGATCTTCGATCGGAGTTTCCAACTCCCATAGTTGAGCAGTAGGTGACTTACCAGAATCAAAGCTCCGGCTAACGCTTCCCGTTGCCGCTGTGACATGTGAACGTCATTATTCCCCACGTTATTACATAGACTCGCACGAATAGGTGGACTGAACAACCAACCGTTATGACAGCATTTGTTGCAGTTTACTACTTTAATCGAGTGCTCTGTGATTAACTTATTCTCTGATTGGAACAATAATGTTATTTTCCTTCATGCTCACGTCTTGGTTGTTATCATGCAGGCCATTCCACCACATTAACAGAGGAAACACGGTTACGAAAGTCGGTGATGTGGGCCATGCATTAGAGGTGCGTGACTGTGGCAATCGTGACAGTCATTATGACGTCTTATTTTCATAAATATATTTCGTACCCGTACGGGAAGAGGCATAAATCGAGTTACGAACAGTTTGTCATAACGCGTAAATTTCACACTAAGTTCCTTCGTTAAATGGATTAATGAATACTCAAAGGAGATGCTTCTATCTCCCCCTTGTTTGTCTACCTTCGACGGCCCTTAGTCCCAGTGTGATTAATGCCGATGTAGTGGCCGTTTGTGTTCACGCATCATTCTAACGAATTCTACAGCGCAAGCCGTGCTCCCTTAATTCTCCCACACCTGACCACTCTACCATGAGCCGTTTCAAAGTTGTGGGCTGCCTCTGTGCCCTAACGCCAACTGCGATCTAGGGACGTCATGCTAATTTATACGTGCGCAAACGTCTGAGCGCATGTATCCTCGCTTCGCCATCGTATTGTTGATCACATCAAAAGTATGGAATCGCACGAGTCACACCAGATTACTCGTGCTGTTCTATGCGATCCTTGATGTTTAGTAACGCTGAGTGTCATGTTCGGCCTATGCGACGCATGAACGTCCAACTGTTAAGGAATCCTTAGTGGTGCTTCGGATGTGTCGAGTATACGGCACTAGTATTTGCGTTTTTATTCACAACTGACAGTAGCTTTCGCCCTCAGACTGACTATTCGGTCAATCCCTTTTGAAAAGAATGACTATACGCGATCTTTTCAAGGCAATCACACGAGAGATGAATTATCAGCTTTGATCTTCTTAGAACCTGTCGGCAGTGCGCATCTTCACCACGACTGGAATTTAAACTCCAGCCCACGTCCTCTGGAGGCGGACATGTTGCCAACGCACCGCTGACCTTATACAGGATCGACGAATTATTCCCAAACGTTCAGCTACATTCTCATGCATGTAGTGTGAGCAATCTTCTCTGGATCGAACAATGGTGGGACCGGAAAATAAGAGTCAACAACTTTAGGGATGCGGACTTGCTACTGGCTACATTTCCGACCAGCGGTTTGGATGACCGCAAAATCTCGAACCCAACCTGACCGGCTTGAGGTTTCCTCCAGCCTTCAATGGCCACAATGGGTAATGTGCGGGTTAGCAGGTGTCATGCCGATGCACGAAGTACGTGATTCAGCCAGTCTAGACTGTACATTTGCATTATCTCAGTTAGAAATCACGAACTTTCAGATTTCTCATGCATCATCCGATGGACTCTCACTTCTCTCATAGACTCGTCACATTCGATGCGGGTTAACTGACGAACGCAACGGTGGATAAATATTCGGATAGATCAATTCGCATAGTCAAAGTATGAAATATCCTGTCGAAAGGCTTCTCGTCTACTGAGTAATCTGGTGATGACCAGCTGAGAAACTGACCCTCAGGACATTTCAACCCAATGTACCGCATCTGTAGGAGTAAGTATCAAACATTGATATGGTGGGCATCCGTTTGGCACACGTGAAGGGTGTCCAAACCACATTAAACTGATTGAAACTCAAACCGTCACGCTTGGAGTGAATTTCCGTTTCTCAACGCATGCTGTCCAACTCCATCATACTTGATGTTATGTTGCCACCATACGGGACAGTGCTCTGTAGGAGATTGTCAAAACATATATTGCAGACATCAGCAATGCGAAGAAGCCAATTCTGACAATTATAGATTTCAGTGTGTATTGCACATCAGTGAGAGATAAGCGCCGCACTGATACTGTAGGTGCCTGAGGATAGCAAATTCCAGCAGACCGTTAACAATACGCAGGACACCTACAATATCACTATCAGGTAAGACAATCTTCAAGGTATACAAAACTTCCATCCCATCAACACCCGGAGCAAATATAGGTATAAGACTCGAATTTGGAGAAGCTCCTTACACTTGAACGATACAAATCATATCATAACACCTTAGTCGCCAGGCGGTCTGACGCGTTCTGGACTATTTGTGTATTGTCATCAAGCAAGGTGATATTATGAGCATCATGGACAAATCCGCTTTCTGTAGGACGTTCTCGAAAGTTTTATGTAGAATACACCGTATTCCAACGTATGAGGGAGATATAGGTATGGCACTGCGTTGCTGCATTCTGCTGGGATATGTGAAGGATCGCAACAGTTAGTTTTACTGTGTCTGAGGTCTAGCCGTGTAACGATCTTACAATGAGCACCTTCCTCTACGATGCCCCACTTTTCAACAAGCAATCACAAAAGACAATCCCTTCAGTGAAATTGAAAGCTTCCCTGATATCTAACAAAACATAACAGTTGGGTGACTGGTAGTTGTGATGTTGTTCGAACAGTCAACGGAGATGGAGATCTGGGTAAAGTATCCACGGTCTGTCTGAAACCCAGCTTGCTCATCGTGACACGGGCTTCCACATAGCGCGGATTCCACCAAGTTAGACTTCACTGAAATTACACTAGTCCCTCAGCGGCTGGTGCACATCATGAGAGTTGTAAATTAAATAGTGCCCCTCAATATGCGAAAAAAATTTAGATGAGCCAAATCTTCGATACCAGAAGGCGAATTTCTTCAGTAATCCCCAAGGCGATTGCGTGAAGATCGTCTAGGCCGAGTGCCTGGTTTTAAATTTCATTTCCGACCTTTTTAAGGGGGTCTACGAGTACTGATCATATTTTATTACTGATTTGAAAGACGAAACATATAGAACACAGTACCGGTTAACTTGTGGTCAGAAGTGCTTCGAACAGATTAATTTTTCCAACATCGGGTTCTGTCATCGACGACCCAGATATGACGAAATAATTTCCAAGGTGTGCGTATGTACAGAGACAGCAGCTAATTTTGCCCGTTTTCACGTGCTGCTTACTACGTTCCGCCATTCTTTCATAAACTGTTCGCAAGGTTACGATTCGTGACGCTCGATGTCAGCCAATATAAACCGAGTTAATTCAAAAATTTTGAGAGAATGCGTAGAGATCACATTATAGACAGCACTACGGATGAGCTCACAATAAGTGAAACTAGCTAAACTAGTAAACTCTTGCTGTTGGTCTTTATTGGTCCAAAATAACTCGTGAATTTGGGATTAGTTTAAGGCGATCGTAATGACACTTGTCTGTGAGCGGTTAAGTATATAGCAATTAGGCAGCTGAATGTATTGTTCTCCAGTCCGTCACCCTTTATCGAAAGGGCGATGAAGTAATCATGGAGTACTGCGTTAAGAGAACCAGCAGCTAAAGAAGAAAACAGACGAAGCATTCACCATAAAGTACACCAGCAAAGCTAAGAAAGGAAATGTAGAAGGTCACATACATCCGAGTTTTTGAAAGGGGGAGCGGACAATTTCCAAACGACGGCTTGCTTTTAACGTACTCGTCTCTTCGCCGACGGTGTACTATGAGTACGTTGATGGCCTACTTATCTCAAATGACCAGTGCATTTGCGGCCGCACACATCGCAACGTCATATGGTCATGTCAACACGACGTATGACACTGATAATTCTCTTGCGTGCCGCGCGCTCCTGCTCACGGCAGCACAAAAGCTGCTCACTGAAGTTTCGGGCGCCTGTTCGGTTCAAATTTCTTCAGACTGTACGATTTAACGCCAGGTCCTTTAAGCGTCTAAAACCGATACTACAAAGTGAAGGATGTATCTGGATGACATTCTGGTATCTCCGCTCTTGATCACCAGGATTTCGCTTGACTGTTTTCAGTTGTCCGTGCAGTAGATTTTTTGTGATATAATCATCGCCCATCCCACGCACGTGTCCTGGCCATCGAAGCTGATTCAGCATCAGCATGACTTCCAGTTCGTCCATGTCCGCTCGCCGCAGCGCCTCAGTGTTCGGAACCATGTCCGACCACGCAAGATGCGTCTTAGACACTGCAAATGGAAAAGGCTCAGATAACATACGTTCAGCTGATATCATGACAAAGTTTCATCGCCGTGCAGCAGTACAGACAGCACCATTGAATGGTAGACAAAGAGCTTAATGGCCAACTTCAGACTGTGGTTCTTCCAGACAAGCCTTTCAAAACGTCCGAAAACAGCATTAGCTTTCGTTACACGAGCCCGCAACTCGTGATCCACGGACAGATCTGTGGAAAGGTTGCTACCCAAGTAGCAAAAGTCTGCGCAGCTGTCAACAACTCCTCCATTGATCCGAATCTCAGGCGCACGCGTAGGAAGAACACCTCCACCCGGAGAAGGCTGAGAGAAGGAAAGTGTCTTATCTGTGTTGATATCCGGTCCAAACTTGGGAGCCGCATTCGGGAAAGCCGTAGCCAGCTAACCTTACTTTTAAACAAAGGTATCATCAAGGCATCCTTGAAACCTCGTGATACTACTTTCCGCTCCCAGATGGAGTGAACCACCTGCAGCAGAGCGAGTTACAGCGCGTTTTCATCATTCTTTAGGGTTTCGTCTGACAGACCATTCTCGTCCGCACCTTCTCCATTGCATAGTTGTCTGATCGCTCTCTGCAACTCTGACAAATCCGGGGAAAGAGCGAGTGAAGGTTTGATGGTTTGTTGCGGCAGGATGTTCAAGGTTATTCAGTCAACGGTAGCAGGACGGCTTAAATGGCTATTAGAATGTTTTCGCCATACCTTCATGACGTTCTCCGACTGGGTGCAAGAGCAGCCGGTGTTTATTTCAATCGGTGCCTTAGTAGACTGGACGGATGGACCGTCCTAATCGAGTCGTAGAACTCCTTGTGATGTCGGAGTAGCCCTGTATCCTTGATTCCGTATGCATTCTGGAATGTCGCTATCTTGTCTTCATTGTCTGAGTTCATTGTGCAGGTGGCAAACGTCACATTCTTCTCTCGTACTAAATTGGAGATAGGTGCCTTGTTTTCGTCGAACCAGTCCGGACGTTTCTGGCGTTCGACACCGACAGTCTCGACGGCTGCTGTCGTAATCTGTTCTTCGAAGTGCTACCACATATCCTCAGTGGTAATGGATACGGGAGCGTCTTGCAGACAAGCGGCAACGATACGTTGAAAAGTAGCTCTCATCTCGCGTTTCTCCAGTCTTTTGATATTTAACTTCTGTAGTTGTCCGAATGATCTATACTAAACAGGTTTGCAGGCATGAATAAACAAGCTGGTCCTAACTAATCTACGATCGATGCTACATTCAGCGTCGAGCATCACTCATGCGATACGCAGTTCACGAATGTTGCGCTGTCTTACAATCACGTAACCAAGCAAATGATGGTGACTGCTTCGTGGGTGAGTCCACATCGTAATGTCGCTCGCATCTAGCTGGCATCGGGTGTTCGCGATAGCCAGCTCGAGAGTAGCACACAGGTGGAACAGACGACCATCGTTCTCGTTGACTGAACCAATGCCGTAGGGTCCGTGGACTCCCAGCCAAGCTACGGAGTCGCGCCAAACTCGAGCGTTCAAGTCACCTAGAAGAAACAGTCGGCCACTCGCCGGTGTCGACCGGATTGTGACGAACAGATGGTCATCGAACTGGTGCTTTGTATCATCAGTGTGACACAGTTAGATCACAAACGCTAACAAATGTGGCACACTTACCTCGACCGAGTCGCGGGCGCATGGGCAGAATTCATGGGCTGATGCCGTGCGGTTTGTCTATCATCAAAGTAGTGATGCGATTAGCGACTGCGATACAAACACCATGCTCCCGAGCACAGTCTGTCGGGTAACCTATACAGCAGAGGATGTACCCTGCATCTGTTTCTCGGAGCTTACCTTGATCTGCAAGTCTTTTCTCACTCAAGGCTGCTACATTGATTCCCTGCCGGGCCAGTTTCATAGCGACTAATGCGGTTCGTCGTTCCGGCCTTCCTGTGATGTTAAAAGGGTCCAGTGGCGTGTGCACATTCCACGTCCCAGTGGAAAGCGTATTACTTCCCCGGGACTGTCTGAGGTTGGTCGTCGTGCTACTGAGACCCCAGTGAGCATTGTCTGTTTCTGGATTCGTGCTGGCGAGATCCTTGGGGGATGATATGGGATGGGAGAGGGTTTGGCAGTAGCGTATGTTCGTTTATCCACCCTGCCGCAAATGGTAGATAGGGCGATCCGGTTTATCCTGCGCGACGGCCCATGCAGTATGGTATTTAGTTCACTTTGTATGACCATGGTTTGTATAGAGTTCTGATACTGTCAGGATGTCCAGGCCTAGATAAGAGAGCGATTGGGTCCTTCAACCGAAGCGTTCGGCTCAAAAGCCTATACCACAAAGGCAGTGGATGACGTACACAATCGCAACAACATCGACCAAGAGCAACGAACAAATTGCACTTGTTACATACAATTTTGACAGCCATGCACCTAAAAAGTCAATATACATTAGGACCAATACTACTGTAGAGATAAACAGGTCACAACAACAAAACCCGACAAGCTAAACCAAACCACAACACACCGGCGTCATCCTCAACCAGCGCATCTGCCTTCAGTCTGGCTACTCTTCTATGTGTAACTTGAAACTGTTGAACCTGCAAGGGCCGATGTCCTAGTCAGCACTATCCGCCGGATCAAAACAGCACACAAGCCTGACCACTACGCCAAGTTAGCAGAAAAGGTCATCGGTGAGGTGCCAGACACAGAAACCAACACAGAGACTAACTCTAAAGGATTGTAAATGATTGTAAAATAGAGCACACCTTGAACGGTTTCAGGCGTTTCAACAGGTCTTCCACTTCCGTCACCAATTTTCGATTTTCGTGAGCCAATTGAACGACCTGTAATGATGCAAATGTACAATACGCTTTGGATAATTCGACATGTGAATACCCTTTTACTAAAGCCATCTTAAGGTTAATGATGTGCTCACTAATTAAGGTATCGTTCAGTTAGTACAACGAGGTCAATTGATTCGATTTATCCGAGTGGTTCTCATTGTGATTATCAGCTAAAGTGAACAAAAGCGAAAGTGTTTCTCATTCATAAGTGGTGAGATAGACTGAATGCTGAGTACATGAGACTTTGATTTAGCAGATACAAGATAAGAACCGACTATGAGGTCAACCGCTTTTGCATTACCTTGATCATTGTTCGATTTACGAAATTTACTTTTTGTAAAAATACATAAAAGTATGGAACACAACAATCAACCTGATTGTTTTAATAACTGAAGCAAAAATAATTATAATACGCCGAAATTGAAGCAGTGTTCTAAAGAAAAATTCACAGAGTTTAACGAAACACATGGCATACATTCAGTTTGAAAACCGAAGTACACTCCGTTCACCATGAATCTTAGCATTTCACTACAAATATTCTGTTAGTCCTGCAAAAGCGCGCTTTTTCATCTACTCCTATTGAAAAACCTCGTCAATTTTGGTATATTGTTTCCACGATGATGCCCTATTGGTTCTCTGTGGGGTTTCGATCGAGGCTTCGCGTGTTGGCTACTCCATTCACTGGACGATCTGTAGAGATGGAATTCATTGCTCAGGGCGTTACATAAGTCGAAGGTAAAGTTTCCGCAGCGTATGCAAAAAGTGAGACTAATGACATGCATTAAACGTATTGATTTAGAATGCTGATATTTCTGCGTATTCAGCATTGCAAATTGAGTTGTTGCTTCAAAGGAAAAGCACTCTAACTCATCAACAAATCATCTTCTTGTCTGCGGGAAACGAAATATTTTTGTTGTTTTCATAGACTGTGGCGATAAAAATAACCGGCTTTTTCAAGCAAAATTCTTTTTGCCAATGGAGGTAACACTGCTCCAGTGATCATTTCAAGTAACGTGATGTCCCATCCACCTCAACCACTGCTTTATATGTGTACCGACTTTTCGAACTAAAATCATGTGAAAATCCGACCCAACCACATTCCCCTAAATAGTCACCCTTCTGCATTCAACCTCCCCTGTTTCTGGATGTTAATTGGTCAATGACCTAGACGATTTTGTTTTATCACGTCAATATGATGGTTGTGCTATTAGCCAGTTGGAGCTTGGCTCGTCCTCAGTGTTTTGAACCTGTTGACTGCTCGGAAGAGCTCTTTTGTCCCGTTCAACAGCAAATTGTAACCCATTCCCCGAAAATGACCTGTCGATCGAAACTGTTGAGTACCGTGGCATCACGACCCAATCTTCTTGGGAATATTTGGGATCATTGGTTTATCGCTACGCGTTGCTCAACGTCTTCGTGGAATATCGTACAATATGTAATTCAGAAAGTAAGGGTACGCAAACGAGCCACTGAAAAGTCAAATATGTCACGTTACTGAGTATTTGCTATATATTTGCCATACAGATACTGACGGTTTCATTGTCCTTTTGAGTTGAGAAACCCTTAGTAATATATTCCATACAGAACAAAGGAGTCTTCAGTCCATTTTAACTGAAGTCTACCACCTCCTTGTGCATTCGGTCGTGCAGTATGGAGCGGAGTTCGGTAGATGTTAGGAGGCGTATCTCCTAAAGAAGCAGTCTGTTCGAATCACGTCATATCGATGGATCGATCCGGCTCCGGATGGATTGATCCGTATCATGCTACTGAATCAATCAGCCGTGCGGACGAACGCTTGTACGCTATCGAAACTGTAATGTGGTTCATCTTAATATCCCCACAGCCACACATAACTGTCTGGTCTGATTTAATTCGCGTTTTGTCGGCTATGTATGGCAATCGTTTTGCTCTCTTTATTCAAGGTTATGTGATTGCTAAGCATCAATGAGAACCAACAATTATATGTTCAGAGCCGTTGTGATCTAATTTTGATTTGTTTTTCTAATAAACGGTGTTACCGCATCTCTTCTCTTTCTCGCTTTTGGGCCAAACGACTGAGCACGTAATAATAGGAGATGATCCAATATCAAGGATGTGGTTACAAGTGTTTTACATCTGTCCAGATGCTTGACAATCTCTTTCTTACTTCTGTCTTCCACTTCTGGTCATCCGTACAGCATGGATGACGTTATAACTACAACATGTCAGCAACTGATCTTGGCTGGAGATCAGTTGATGAGACTTACCAACCCATTCCATTATATACGAAATAAATTCAGCACCGACTAAATGGGAGACGTCAGATACTGAACTATAGCACCACGTATAAAGTTTTGTTGGATAGCTTGACCACAGGTGGTTGTAAGTGGATTCATAACGAAACATAGCAAGTATTATTATTTTCAACTGTGTGAGTTGAGAACCGACAAAGGAAATGCGAAAAAAAGATTCACAATTAGTTCATACACCGTAAGCCTACTAAGCAGCTAATGGAACGGTTGTTAACGAGCCCGTCCCAACAGCACGAGGACCGGAGAACAAATTTCTGTCCGGAAGAGGATATGCATGGTCGATGAGTACAATTCGAGTCAAGCCAACCGCTAGGTTTACCTGAATGAGAAAGTTCAATAAACACTACATCGTATTACATGCATTTTCAAACAAAACCAAACAGGCGAGTTACCGACAGAACAGCACAGAAATAGCCAAAGTTTTAATGTACAAACTGCCAGCTTTTATCAGCAGCCACAGTCAAATTACTTTGGCTGTGGCTGCACAATGGAGTCTGGACTTACCAGCCGGTTACGCACCAAGTGAGTTTAATCGGTAGATATCCTCATGTTTTTCTCTCATACACTACGATTACAAAAGTTCACCGGCCTTGTCGAGATTCTAACACGTAAATGCTGCAATTCTGCCCTACCCCGCACATTCCTTCTTTTGCCTACGTATAGCGTAATGTCTGTCCTGGTCTACGCATGTGTGCTACGTATGGATAACACAAGCGAATTTTAACGCGAATTTGAATTGGTTAATGTCTGACGACAGGGTCTCTGTGACCACTCATCAAGACTGTGTTCAAACGAAACTTCACAATGTAAGATTACTCAGTGTAGTTTGTAACGGTCGACTTCATCATCACGACCGCTAAAATGGTCAGTTTTCTTAACTGAGAATGGTTGGTTAGCATAAACTTTGTGTATCAAATTGCACTGTTCTACTCTAGGGAATCGATCCATTATCACCACTATAGTCGACAACAATACGTCAGTAGTTGAGAATGATGTTTAGCTGTCGTAAAACCATGGAAAGAACAGCAAACTCTAGGTCCTAGGAGAAGAGGGATGGGAAAGAGACCTAACTTCTAGCGAACGATTAGCATCCAGAGGCTGACGTCCAACAACAAAGTCCCCGTGCATTACACATAAACGGCTAACTGGAAGGTGGTAGTAGGGTTGTACCTGCAAGATGGCTTTCTTTAGGGTTTCACCCCCTCGATTCAACTCAGTGGAGTTAATTCACGGGAAATTCAGTCTAACAATGATAACTGGTAACCATCTTCACTTCCTGATTACAAGTCACACTTACTACGCACTTTAAACATGCCGGCTGGAGGAACGGCAAAAAATGAGAGCATGACAGATGGTTAATTGGCAAATTTACCGCATGACCAACTGTCTAAGTCTACGCAACATCACAAGCTAAGATTGGTGAGAAACTGGTGACCACATTCCATACCACAAATCCACAAACAACTGTTCTAACTTATGCAACTGATTAATAAGTTTATGTTGACTGCTGTTCGGAACCTGTTTATAATGGAAATGTTGGTAACAGTAAGTTTCCTTAACTTGGCAACCCAACAACGAAGAAAGAGATGTATAGCGATACGTTAACAGCTCGGTTATTCCCCACTGTGACGAACATGAAACACAAAACTGTACAGCAGGTTGATTCTACAATTCGAAACTGTGCTGATTGGGCTTCGTATTGAGTGAGTGAGTGAGATGTTGCCAGTTTCAAGGCAGGCGAGCTGAGCCATTAGTTTAAGCACACAGAGGGACGGACGAAGACTATTGATTAGCCTCGTTCCGGACAAAGCGAACAAGTTGGCATGTTAGCTGAGTAATAACTCATCGAACTAGTTAAGTGTGTGAACTACGTAGACTGCTTCCACGATGTCTTTTGTAAGAAGCAAGGTCAGGTTTTGGTTTACACCCACCGCTTCGATGTAAAGCTTAACCATGACAGTTTCTAAGATTGTTGCTACTCGCGTATGGTATACATTCGAATATTCTACCTGTGCAATTGAAAACGATAAATAAAACGTCAACACCTCCTGACAGACAACAGGAAAGGTAGGCAAATCAAAGTGTCCTAATGGCTAACACAATCATAGGGTGCACGCATGAGTGCAATACAAACGTCAAAAGACTACTGATGCTACAAATCGCTTTCAACTCACAACTTAGTTATCAGTCTTAGCAACAAACAGTCTTTTCCGTTGGATCCACTGTTCTCATGTAGTGTCTTCAGAGCTTCTTAATAAACGGGATCAGTTGAACACTTTCTAGAAAACATTGGATCTCAATTGTAACCTTGACAGAAGATGGGTCCGGTATCTGACCATCCTGTGATTGTGCTCAACGATCGTACTATCCTACTCACACCCATGTGTTTCGGTCCACCTCTACTTGTTCAACAAGGCTCCGGTAAAAATGCAAATTACTTCTGAATATTTGCATCTTAAAATGTATACAGCACAACTGGGCGCTTGACCTGAGGTTAGTGAGACACCAGGGACTTTGAAATCAAATCAAATCAAACAAACCACTAAGCAGGCTTTTGTCTATGCGCAACATCCAGTTGCGACTGTCCTTCATACCTGTTTACCTCGCAACAGGAGCTAGACTAGACTGTTTAGAGAAAAGAGTTATCTGATACATTTGAAATCTAACTCTCAACAGACAACTCGCATAACTGACATTCGTATGGATCTGTCTGGTACTTCAGATTCAATAAACAAATCGGATGGTGGGTGGGCTTAATTATCGACAAACTGGAGTATGACAAATCGGACGCGCTAGCACCTAATTAGGTAATTGTACGATTTCACTGTAAGTTCAGCGAAAGCTGGAATTCTGGTAAACCGCTGACGTGGCAACCAATAGGGGTATTTCGCAGACCAGTATTTGGATTTGTGACTGATTGAAACGCTCCGGCCTTCAAACCAAAGCAAAAAAACTGACACTCACGAGTCAAATACCTCATTATATAGCCTTTTGCCATAGACGCAGTTCAAATTTAAATAAACCGATCAAATTAGTCAGTCTGAAGATTTTACCCCATTTCAAGCAACATCCCCTGAACTATCAAACTCACTTTTTGTGCATCTTGGCATGTTTCCTTTTCAACTGTCCATGAGGCATCATCTCCTTGCACATGGTAAGTGCTTCCGCAGCCGGAACTGCTTGCTACCTGCGAGATTCGATGATTGACAGACTGATCGTCAGTCTGGTCAGCAAAACAATTCTCTTTTTCAAAGGCTCTCGATATCCTCGCGGCGTTTTCCGCGCGTCTTCGCTGTAACGTTTCTTCAAGTTTTGCCAATTCTGCCACGTGAGTCGCAGCGTCCATTTCATCGACTCGTTGGTTAGCCTATAGGAGTTTGTATAGGTGTTCAAAACGTATAGCACACCACGTATGACAGAGATAGGGTTTAACCTACAGCTCATTGAGGAAAATTAGTTTCCTGTAAGTGAAATGAGAGATGAACGCCAAACAGATAGTCCGAATCGTGAATACACGCAGTCAGATACAGTCAATCATCTCGTGTAAGTCAGGCTCAGCTTGACAATGCAAGCTACCTCAGGGAGAAGCCTTCTATCGATTAGTATGGCCTAGCCCCAAATTAGTGGGATCTATCCGATAAACACTAATCATCTTGTAACGGGAGAATCAAAATTCAAAGCGGTTCACTGTGAGCTTCATGTGCATCCATGATCAAGTGCAGTTCATGCCTGGATAGTAGAGACGGGTGTAGTTGGACTTTTTGATCAATATCTATGTGCTATAACCAAAGCATTGCTAGTTTATCATTATAATAGACCAGTCTGATGGTTGAGTGCCAGCTCAAAAGCCATCAGATAAAAATAACAAGTAGGTGACTGGAAACGGTAGAATGTAGACCAAGTCATATCTAATCAATAAAATGCATTGTGCACACCGGGAGGTAAATCTTCAACCTTTCTATACACGAGCATTTTTAGCGAATGAAGAACGTTGAAATAAGTATGTCCAGGTCAGAAAATTATTGCTACAACCGTAGAACTTAAGTCCAGGTTAGGGAAGTCGGCCGTGGTAGTAACACGAGCTACAGAAAATGTTCGCCAATTTTACTCTGCATGCGATTTATACATCTCTACTTTGCTGTTGATGACCAGTACGGTGGATACTGTCGAGAGAGATCAAATGTTTGATTAATTTTCTGATATAACACAAACGTAAGACTGTTACAAAATACAGTATATTTTTGAGAAAAAATTTCAGTGCTATTTAATTTTTACACTAACACCAATATGTTGTTGGTTATCTACTGAGCTCGTAAATCAAGAAGACCAGAACAGCAATAAGTGATCTCAATTTATTTGAACAAAAAAACCCTCTTTATAGAAAAACGATAGTGTTTACGATTGCTATTGGGCAACTGGCCTTAAGCAACAGGGCTGTTTAAACCCGCCAGGCAATCAAACAATGTGTTCCAGCTGTCAGCTCTCACAAACAAATTCGATGTAGCACCTGATCGCCAATTTTGGTTGGTTGATGTCGTTTGACCACGATTCCGCTTGCAACGTCTTGCGCATGAGTTCCGATTGCCTCAGATTTATGCACTCAGGAAACTGTATAGCTTAATCTTATTTCAAATTATAAAACGATCCTAACTAGAGCAACGTATTGGATAGGCCTATTGCCTGATATTGTTAACCAAAAAATTTCATATAAATAATCGATGTCTTCATTTTTCGTAACGCAGTCTGACCAGTGCTATTTATCTTCCGCGAGGGCACTTGCCTCTTCCTTCAGCAGTACTTGATCACAGGACTACATCATCAATATGTACATTCTGTCAAATTATAAAAGGTATAGACAGTATACGACAACAAACAGTATCCGCATTTCGGCTATTAAACCGATAACCTCATCGAACACCTCGTCCGAGTAGATGTAAAGACTCAGTTAAGTAAACAGCTCAAGAGTCCCTAATAAGTCACCAAAGATGGTCACCACAACTGGAAGCCTCTGTAAACTTTGAAGTAACACCTGGCAATTTGGACAACAAGTGTTCCAGCCCAAATGACGAACCGATAACCTTAATCTCTCAAACATTTTCTGGCACAGTACATAGAGTAACAGTGACTAATGTTTCTCTTTGCTGTTCTCAGCATACCTTCATCGCTGCTACCGATGGCCATGGCTAAAGACAAGCCACGCTGCCATCTCAGTTATCAACATGAAGTGTCATACAAAGTGACACTAGTACACTACTGTGAATTCCCATTTAATAATCACTCTCAATTTTAGAGCTTTTGAATACTCCACACAGTCTCAAGAGCGTCAAAACATCCATCGCCAGCCGAATTGAGACATACCAGTGTGTTAGCAATAATCGCGCCACAAACATGGCCACCTACCGCAATGCCATGAGATCCGCAGCACGAAGAGATTCAGGCCTAAACAGAATTTAAACTGGCTGCAGAAACCACATGCATTTACATGGCATGCGCTCTACTGGCTGAGTTGTTAAGCTGTACAGAAAGTTTGAAATTTGCACAGTTGCACTCCATTAGGTTTCAGCCCACGGAACCCATATCGTCCAGTGGTGATAGTGACAGAAACAAACGGTTAGGGGTAACGTTGGGTAAATTGCCTAATGAATCGCTATCCATCAATAAATCAGCGAATGAGCGCTCACAACTGACGAAAGTAGAATCGACGGAGAACACGAAACGACCTATTAGTCGAGTGATATCATTGGTTTAAACGAAAACAATTAAACCAAGTAGAAAGTGTTGCCACACCCACTGACTACAAAGACGATGAACCAATGAAAATTACTATCTTGGGAGGTCCATACACTTCAGCGTGAATGCTTGCCAAGTTTTAACTGACAGATTTTGACCGTAGTCTGGCCTCTTTTCCAGTATGCATCGGAGAGTCATACAACAACAACAACAACAACAACAACAACAACAACAACAACAACAACAACAACAACAACAACA
>QNGE01000291.1:136876-210809 GCA_008508345.1 Paragonimus westermani | reverse complement strand
GGCCCTCGCGACTCACAGAGTCGGTGGTTGGAGACTCTAGGTGAGATGGCGGCTAATCGAGCTCAGTGGCGTTAATGTTGTGGTTGTTTGTTCGAGTTGTCTGTGAGGTGAGTGCATTTAATGACGTGGGGCAGTGAAAGCCGTAAGGAACCTGTCTCGCTGATGACGCCTTGCTCTCACTTGTTTGTTTGCAAGGTGTAGGCACCTTGATATTGAATGTTTGAATATGGACGTAGTCATTTTCAGTAGTTAGGTCCCTTCCCGTCCCCTTCTTTTTCCTTCTCTTTTTCTGCATAAGGTTTGCTTTTTCTTCATGGTTGTGTGGCAGTTAAGCATTAGTGTGAACCACTGATGTATTGATGTCTATGATGATGATGATGAAACCCTGAGACAGAAGCGCTTGGATCGACAGCAATCTAGAAGTGAGCTCAAATGGATAACTGTGCTAGAATCGTAGACTCGCGTCTCCGACACACAGCACACATCGAGCTCCAGACTTGAGAGAGTGCTTGCCAGAGCAGCTTGCTGACCGATTTGTCGGAGAGTGTGGACATTGAGGGTGCCAATGTTTACCAGTTGTCTTGGCCTCAGAATACAATTATCTCCCGAAGGCACATGGAAGGCAGAAGAAGTAGGGGGTAAAACGGTGGGAGAAAGTCGTGGTAGGTCGGTAATGTCACTGTCGAGAGAACGATAACTTCTGATACTTCCCGGTCGTTTGTGCTGCGGAAGGGGGTTGACTTGAGGGACCCCACCCCGAGCTTTTGACTCAAAAGTCTGACCTGCGAGACAACAGGATAAAGGGTTTTCTTGGGGGACCATACCCGGAGCCAATGGCTCAAGAGTCTGACTCACTTGACAGTGATGGGCTTGCCTAGCCCGAGGGTGCAGTGAATAAGAGAATAATATCTGATTCTGAACACTGCTGCGCGCAGCGGATGTACTCGAAGCTAAATCAGGCTTTTGCGAGACATTTGATGCTTTTCGACCGTATTGGATAATACGCCGGCGGTCACGGTCAACCGTTGGGCGATCGGAGTGCTCTTTATTTGAGGGTACCTTTTCTAACACCCTTCTTCCTGATACGGAAGATAGCAGTGCCGCAACTACAAAAATAATTCTGCTGTGTGCCCATAGGATCGTGCCTCACTACCTAAGCACTCCTACGCGGTCAGTAGTGCGACATACAATCCTATGAGTGTAACCGCTTTTCGTCTGGCTGCCCCCCCTTTGACCTGTCTGACATGGTTGCACCTGGAAGGACCGGAGTCCTAGTTAGCATAGCAGGATCAAAACAGTACACAAGCTCGACCACCTCGTCAAGGTAGCAGTATAGGTCGCACGCAAGTGCTGTAAAACGAACATTTTTCGTCGTATTTCCATTCATAAAATTCACGTATCGAAAAGAGCGTAACCATGATACCAGAACAAACATAATCAGTCGGATCGTGCAGTAAATATTGAGGCCAGTTTGTCAGAATACAGTTCTGTTTCTCTAAACTGACGTAGATTTAATAGCAATTTAACAATAAGCATGGACGCAAAAAGATCGCCGTGTGAAATGTCTTATTTTCCTAGACAAATGAGTCAGCTATTAAACAACAAATTCTGTGCAAAAGCTACCCGCACAACACTGTTGTCAAACCTTCAATGTAGTGAGATTCTGTAGGATATCCGATTAAGCGCGCCAATTTCACATATGACTGCGTCATGCTAAACGTGATAGTGCGACAGTCATTGTTTACAGACAGAACGCTCACACGGTCGATTGGCAATTGGGTAGTCAACTGCTGCTCAAATGTGACACAAAAATGTATGCTTGTCAAGTGGTTGCATGCTGACTAAAAGCACAAAATGTGATGACTTAGAGTGCAATACTTAATCGTTCCTTCACTCATATTAACCTTTTTCATTTAAAGACACTGGGTCGAAGTCTACTAAAATCGGGTGTGCTGTTGTTTCAAGCCTGTCTCATATGCCTACGCCTACTGTTGAGCCTATTGTGAGCCTGGAGATGCAACTTCGCGATGTCTGAAACGTGAACTCCACAACCTATAAGCATGTAATAATGGTCATTAGATTACTGATGAGTAGTCGGGGATTTGGTTTATTTTCAAGTTGACCATCACTCACATTTGATCGCAGCCTCCGCATTCAGATAGACTTTCCAGCCAGCCTCTTTCGAAAGAGGCTGCGATCAAATGTGACTGATGGTCAACTTGAAAATGGTCGTTAGAAAAATTAATGTGTAAGAGTGAAATACTTGTACCAAAACTACTGACGTCACTGGAGAGGGTGATAGTTCCTTCTTCGTGTCATGAAGAAATTTAATACCAGGACATTCAAAGGGGGGACACACTCAGCCGGGGCGCAAAACATTGCGTTTGTCAACATTAATCGCACTTCAACGTAGGGTTCTGTGCAACTACTTACGAAATGTAAATATTTGCCATTACTAAACAATACACAACCAAAAGTTATTCATAGAAATCCAGCAGCCTTAGGAAACGTTTACAACCCGGGTTTCGCTCAAGCAAACTGTGTGGCTGCAGGCGAATGCAATTACAAGCCCTTACTCACGTCAAACGCGTCCGGATCATGCACACGCAACAGCGGACTGCGAGCGCAAATCGCATAGGCAGCTACAATGGCTATCAACAGGCCTGGACGGAAACACAGCAGCGTATCCCACAAACATAGCCATTCTTCCTGGGTGAACAGCTCACTCAATCCAGTCTGCAGTAGCGGCCAGGCGTACGTCTGTGGGAGGGCAACAAGACAAAGCAGCACACAAACAACCGAGGATGAAACATGAAATTTGAGCGTCCTCAGTAGCGTTGAGTCAGTATCAGGCGCCACGACGTCCTGATTTTCGGTCAAACACAGCCATGAATACAATCGAGAGAAGGTACGAAAGTGTATAAAGAAAACATTCACATTGAGAAAAAAACTGACAATCCATAATATCACGAGTAACAATGAGAGATTCGACACAAACCACTGTTTGATCAGAATATTCCAGAAATACAGACTCAGAATTAACAGCGCATTGGCTACGGCGAGTCAGTATACTTCTTAGGAGATCTAGTTACATGAGTGAATACTAGAAAGCATTCACTCCCCCATACCTGTTTAACTGTGACTTTCAGAAAAAAATGTAGTCAACATGTGCATCTCACATCCAGTTAAGGACCGCAGTTACAGGCAAGAATATGCGCAAGTGACGAAATTTCATGAGAGCAAAATTCGAATTTTTCAATAATGCTTACTGGTTTTAGCACGTGACTATCGTTTGAGGCCGTTTACTAGCCGTTCTAGTCAACAACAGTGGTTCAAGTGGCTCACATGGAACGATAAAATACATCCACCGTGTCCGTTTTGCGCCACGGGTTAGATGTGCACACCGAAGTGAACGGGAAACGACGAGATGTGAACACTGGTACTAATGTGTGGCCGGATTATGTGTACCAAACTGAGAGCTAAGTCCGATATTGGTGGATAATTCTTCACCGACTGGAGCTATAAGACATGGTTATAAGCGGTAATCACGGGCTAAAAATGATTTCAAAAAGTCCCAGAAAACGATGAGAGAACTTGTACTGCTTCGACTAACAACAAACCAGTCGAAAAGTCACTTTAAATCAAGTATGGGAAGTCATGGCCATGAACCTGTTAAGTAAATAATATGAACAATAAATTGATCTTCAAACGAAAAGTTGAGACTTCTAAACTGACGTTTGCATGAGTAAACTAGAGACTAACCAATTTGCATTTTACAAACGCAATGTTGGTGATATTTTTTGCGTCATCAACGAGAATGCTAACATGGACAGAGTTATGACAGATTTCAACTCCCCTTATAACAGTGTTAAATTTACTAAGGAGTCAGAAGACAATGGTGAAATAAATTTTTTGGATGTTGGTATGGTAAGAAGGGAAGATGGTTCAATCCGACGAACGGTGTACGGAAAATAAACTTGGAGTGGTCAATACATTCACTTCAACAGTTTTGTTCCGCTAAATCAAAAGCGAAACCTCATAAGATGCCTGACGGGTAGAGCGTTAAAGATCTACACCTCTGACACTTTGCAAGCTGAGCTAGACTTTCTACAAGAAGTGTTCATGCAGAATGGCTACCCAATACGTTTCATTCAGAAGGCGATGCAGGCGGTAGAGTTGAAAATTAAGCCAACCTCTGTGAACAAGAAAATTGCGTTTATTAGTCTTCCTTTCAAGGGAGATCCGATTGTAGCGAGAAGACGTCCAATAAAGCACAATCTTTATTGTCCAAACCGCTAGTCACATGCAACGCGCGCTCTCTCGTTTATAAGTCGCAATTCCAACCCGCAACACTCCCCCCCCCCCCCGGTTTCCGTTCNGATGTGATTAAAACGGTTTCAAGCGCGATTGTTGCTCATTTGACCGTCTCCAGTCATTCCGTCAGTAAGAAGGATGCTTTTTGGATTGTCTACCGAGTGCCAACGAATCGATCAAAAATAATGAGATTTCGAATGTTCACCGTTGCCGAAGCCATCAGCATGCGATTGCGCAACCCTGACCTCTGCGCTCAGAAGAAGTTCGTGCGGACACTTAACCTCCCTTGGCCCACAATCAATCAAGCCCATGACTTGGAACAGTGATCACGTAACTTATAACAAACACGTCATCCTTAACCTATAATCGCCATTTTTCTGACTCACCCTGGTTGCTGTTTTCATATTTGTTGTGTTGTAATTAGCTTGATGATCAAACACAGAAAATAAGTCTTGTTCGCTACTCTAAACAGAATGATAAGAAAATGAATAAGGACTTTCAGTTATATCCAGTTGGTTTACTGCTTCCTGATCGCTTTGACGAAGTTTACTCTTAGCTACCCTCCATATACGTGTTGCAGTTAAGGTCTTAGTAAACGTTAACAGCAGTACACAACTTTTTGCAGATCAGCAACTGAGTACTGTCGTCCGTCATCAGTACTACATCGAAATGCAATCGATGAAATCCGGAGGAAATCTCCATGACTGTCAACCCACACGGATCAAATGTGCACGTTAACTTTGTCCAAAGTTATGATGACTTTACACACGTACAGTGAAGAAGTGCCAATTCAGTCAAAGTGAAAAACGCTAGTTGTTTATGCTACCAGTGTTCACATCATCAATGCCAACTACTGCCAACTCGTCCAGTCAGCACCTATCACCCACCAATGTGGGTGATCCCCAACGAGAGTTCATTAGACTGTACAAATCTATCGCGCTCTTCATGCTTACAGATAAATACCGAACAGTTGCGGTGAACACCCAGAAGCAAGTGCGCACAGCCAGAGGTGTAGCAAGCAGAGCTTGTGAGCAGTGCAATTTTCATATTCGGCACACGTCATGTGCATAATGATGATCAAATTTTGTTCAAGGATGAGGGCTAAAATTAACAGTAAGTAAGAAAAGGTACTGACGAATTTCGAATGAACGATCAGAGATGCGGTGCAGAAGAAGAAGGATAAAACGGCTAGTGGATCACTGACGAGCAGCAGGGGATTTAGGATTTCATACGGATTGAACATCACCCACAACTAATCGCAGCTGTCGCATTCTCATAGACTTTTCAGTCGACCCCTTTCGAAAAGAAGCATTAGACTCGAGTCCCGGTCTTATTAGAGCTGATCAATAGTGCATACCGTTGCCACAGTCTAGACTAGAACTCCGGTCACGTTTCCATCACCTACTGATCACACCCAACAACTCATCAGTAACCGAAATACCGCTCAACAAGTTAGTAATTTCTGTGATTTCAACTTAGAGAGAAGTCCTGGTTGAGGGGTCATCGATTGGAGTTGACAGAACACTTGCTGTATCTCCTCTCTATGGGACCAGGCAACCTGATCATTACTCAAAAGCGAAAGTGGTTGAGCGTTCACATATGATAATTCGGTCGTGCCTAATGTGAGGTGAATGGGACAGTGGTGAGCAGGGTTGCCTCATGAAAGCGTGGCCGGATTTAAAATCCCGGCCGTGTCAGGGATATGCACTAGTGGGGAGCTCTAACGAGAGCGAAACTCGAGTCTAGTGCTTCTTTTCGGAAAGGTCCAATTGGAAAGTCTATGGGAACGTGACGGCTAGCGTATCAACAGGCTTACAGTGTTTGACCATCGTTGTCTCCGCCAATTGGTCCACATTAAGTGGACTGATCGTCTGAGCAATGCGGCAGTTCGCCGGCGCGTATTCCAGAACGCTTGGGATGCGCGATCGATTGGCCAACTAATCACGTTGCACAGTTTGCGATGGTTGGATCACGTGCTCCGTATGCCAGCTGAGCGTTTACCGTACCAGGCATCATATACTGAGGCCACCAACAGTTGGGTAAAACCGCGTGGTGGTCAAGCAACGACGTGGTCACGACATACGAAGACCTTGACTGCTCCATTAAGCAGAGTGGGCAGGTATCGCCTGCCTGGATGGGGTCCTCGTAATCACACAAACCGCTGGTTAGATACGCTATCCGAGATGGCGATGTGTCGCAGTCAATGGCCTACCTGTATCCGTACCATTTCTAGTTCTTCCGCTTGGTCTACTTTAATATTTGTTTTGTTAACCTTCTTAGTAACGTTTCCTTCTAGGATATTCCACGTCACTGTTGAGGTGAGCGGCGGCCCGAGCCACAGTACCTATGGTCAGACTCATGGCTGTTATCATGATGATGATGGTGTTGTCGCTACACCAAAAAAGTCCAAGTTTTCAAACTGGCATCTCCATGTTTGAGCAATTTGTATGCTGCTGACATTCAGACCGGATCGTAGAAAGCAATCCCGGTGTGAAAATGGGAATTTTGCTGTCATTACTAAGTCAGTTTCGTCTGCATTCAGGTAAACGTGTTTCCCAACTGAAATTCGCTTTAAGGAGATATCAACGGTAAAAATCCAATGATAGAATGGGGCGGTTTATTTCTTAGTGGGACTCTCGCTAGAAAAGGAACATTGTTTGTTCACATTCACACAAACGTTTTATATAGCCAGACTCCAGCAGTTTATAAAAAAAACGCACAAATCGTAGTTTCCTTTGAAAGTGTGTCCACTATCAATTACGGATAAGTCCTACGCCTTCAGATACATCGTTGATTGGTAATCTGAAGCTTCTTCCCTCGGCTAGGCCCATGGCCTGTCTGAGCTCAAGACTTAGAGCTTACGATAGGATCGTGGAAGCTGTCCGAGATCACCACTAACGTTCTCGGATTGGCCTCGTGATTCGACCAGCATGGTACGAGACCACATGATTTGGAAGACAGTAACAAACGACTGATTTGGTGAGAGTTTGAAACAGGAAAGTAGAGTCTATGATTGATATTTCTAATCGCATGAATATGTCAAATAAGTCAGTTAACCGCTAGACTGAAAGGTATACGGAAATCGGTAGCAACGAAAGATGCCAGAGGAGACCCGTTGAAGACCTCGTGAAAGAAACATTTGGGAGGTCAGACGCTGAATCAACGACTGCACTAGGCAGAATTTTTAACTCTTCGTTCTCTCTGTTAAGACTATGGTCTTCGGACCAGTCAACTCAGTTGTGTTTCATTAGGAACCCAGCATAGTGGAGACTACCATTTCAAATAATCAACGAAGAGAATTGCTAGGCGAGAATTTCAGTGTGGAGTTAAGATATTTGAACTAATGAGCCAATGTTTCCAACAATGGAACGAGATTGCAAGCGTCAAGCTCGGAGAGCAATGTATGAAGTACTCGGAAGCATACAGATAGTGGGTGTGGTCTCATACAAGATGTGCAACCTGGTGAAACGGTACGGGAAACTCCTAGTTCTGAGTCGAAATTTTGATTACCTGCCCATAACATCCTTCAAATTACGTTCTGTCAACTACACGTGAACGGAATTAATTCATTTTAGAATGACGACATTACAGCTGCATGACATACTCAAATGGTCTGAACTTTCGTAGACACGAAACAACACTCCTACCTTGGACACCTCTGGCGCCAACCCCCGTGATCAATTTTAAAGCCGGTTTGGAAGGGAAGAGGGATTATAATGACCATTCAGTTCACTGTCACAGAGTAGTGGTGAAGACTGGATTGAGCCCCATTTCACAAGGCTGGAAATCGATATGGGACATACAATGACGGCTAGGTGGCGTGACATCAACGAGAGATGGAACACAGGGATTGGGGACAAAAATCGCTCTTTTCAGGACAACATATTGAAGCTGTTACTCTGATAAACTGTGCACTTAGGCTATCCTTTAGTCTACGCCCATCAGTCGTACATATCGTCTGGACTAGGAGCGCACTCCTAGCCGTTACGTTCGTAAAGAACGCATGTTGACTATGGATCCACGAAATTCGCACCAAATAAGGTAGAATAATTACAACCTGTAACCAGCAAAATCTCTAAACCTTCGTCAATCAGCAGACGCTTGACTGCTTAGTTAGAGTTCAACAAAACTGTGAAGTCCTGATCACGTCCTATTAAAACGATCGGGCAATCTAAGCGCTAGTCATAAGCAGTTGCATCCATTAAGCCAAGTTAGCGGTGTATTGCGCAATAAACAGAGACACCAACAAACTCTAAGGTTTGGCAATAACGCCTCGTCAACAGTACTCAAGCTACCTGAATCCGAGGGGTATTCGATTTGCTACAATTAGAATATCAACTACTCGTTTGCAAACACGTTTGTTTGTAGAAAACAAACTTACAACGAACCCCTTTGCGATAACAAAATTCCACGTAAAAATTATCGAGACATTTCTCAATAATGTGAATTGACAGACAATCCAACATACCTCAGTCGTCACTTGACACTGCACAAAATGTTGGTACAGTTCCGGATCTGCGTGGGCCACAAGATTTTCGACCATACATAGAATATTGATTGGCGGGTTTGGAAAATATTCGAACCAGCCAGCGCACCAATTCACTGTTAATGGTATGAGAGAGAGAGAGATTATGATTTTTTAATACTACAGCCTACGGTAAACTGTTCTGATTGGCTGGTCTTCATCCGATGGATGATGGGAAAAAGGAACTCTCTAAACATGAGTAAATCCAAAGTGATACATGTTCGTCATTCATCCAGAGCTGAGCTTTATATATAAGATGAAAATGAGTACTACCATTCATGAAGAAGATCTAGGAATGATCGTTGTAAATAAGTTTAGCCAGTATGTCAGGTGAGAAACAATGGATTACTCACTAGACAACTTGGATTGTCGCACTGACATCGTACGTACAATTTACTGGTAAGTAGGCATGAAAAGAAAGATGCGACAACTCGCCGTCAGCATCTTGAGAAGAAGTTTCTTTCGATGGACGTGCAACGAACAGCCAAGAAACACGACTACAACTACGTCACACAGGTATTCTGTGTAATCCGCGACAAATTCCAGTGCATTACTAATATAAAAATGGGTATCTGTATACATTACGTATACAACGTGTGATAACCTTACGAAGTGACAAATGAGACACAACAGAGAAAAGGGCATTGGGTAAGGTAAATGAGAATATCCAAGAGGGAAAGGGAAATTGCGCCAAAGCATTGAGAAATTCGCAACAAGAGCACCACTGACTTCTGTACTCTGCCCAGTCGGATAACGCCCTCAACCGAAAATGTCCAGCGTCATTTTGGCCCCAGCCAGGTAACCGACAGAGCCCTACGGAAGCAAGCTTCACAATAGGTGATTTCATATCGCAAACCCAATTCACGCGCTGACCACGGAGCTGCAGCTTCCAGTCCAATTCACCACTCGCAAACACGGCGCGATGTGGAAGGCGATGAGTTGGCATTTGCAAGATGTAGTCAAGCCAACGAAGCCTGTGAAACGAGAGCAAGATGCTCAGGAATCAACAGAGTCAGTCTGTTCCGGACGCACATCTGTGAACTTTGTCACTGCTGACGCGGTACTCCCGCCACAGGCCGCTAATGTTTCGGAGAGACCAAGGATCGAAAAGTGACGCTCTATGAACATCCTCTGTGCGAATCGACCAGGTTTCGGAGCCATACAATAGGACTGCCCTTGCATTGACATTGTAAACTAGGACATCCATAAAAAGACTGAGAATATATCGACGCCACAGATGGCGTAGGTTGGTGAACGCCACTCGAGCCTTTGCTATGGATTTGCGATCTCATCAAACATTCTACCAGCGCTGATACGGCTCCCAAGGTAAGTAAACTTCTGGATTACCTACAACGGCTCACCACCAAGGATGAAAGTAGACGCAGAGTTCTACCAACCTTGTAACAGCACGTTGCACGTAACAGGTACAAGGGTCATAGCAAACTGACGGAATATAGCATCCAATCTAAGATGTTCCGGGCTCCCTGTGAGCCCTCACAGATTAGGAATATGTCGTCTGAATATTTTGTGTTTCGGAGTCGAGTGTCTGGAAGCAATTCTACACGATCATATTTGCAACCTGTTACAACACTCTAGGACCTAATCTACTGCAAAGTTGGATGAAAAGGGTGAGAATGAACAAACTTGTCGCACCCCACGTGAGATGTTTGATGTCGGCGATATGCTTCCATAAGCCTTAACCCAGAACGAGGTCTAACGGTAAATCGCTTTCAAGATGTCCACATACTTGTCACACATGCTCTTCCTCGATAAGCAGTCCCAAAGAGCAGCTATGCCAACTGAATCGAAGGCCCATCTGATGTCCACGAAGACAACAATTGCTCGTCTTCTTTGTGAATGGCGGGTTGTGAAGATGTCATCAATGGAGCCACGGCCAGAAAGAAACCCAGCCTGCTCCTCACAGACATGTTCTTCGCGCGTTCCGCTCAGTCTACGGGGTACAAGTGGATGCTAGCGACCTTTACGCAATAGAAATTAGACCAATCCCTCTGCGATTTGCACACAAAGTACGCGGGTACTTCTTGAAAATATAGACGACGATAGCCAAGCCTCAGGCATTTGAAAATAATTCACTGATTCACAGTTAACGGAGCCTGACTGGACCTTCGTCTACAAAACTAGAAGGAAGGAGATCGTCTTGACAGGATGCCTTGTGACGTTTTAGGGGTTTGATCTCAATTGATACTTCTGTTTCCGAGGGTGAATAAAGGACAACAGACCGATGAACACAGTCACAGCTCAAAGACGTAGCTAATGATGCGGGCGGCCAGTTGAACTGAAGTTAAAAGTGCTCAGCTCGGCTCCCTAAGCATCCATACAGATTATGAGTGGGTTAATCACTGGCCTCGCAGATTACTTCACCTGAATTCCTACCACTAGTTGCTTGGATTAGAAGGAAAAGCTCCCGAGAACTCCCGGTAGCGGCGGCTTATTCCATCCCGACAGCGTACTGTGTCCACGAGGCCTCGTCGTTACATTCAGAGCTCCAGATGAGTATACTTGTCAGCCGACTTGTACTCGCTGCTGGATGGAATATTCCGGCGAACGTCGAGAAATTCCAGTGATCGCACAGAAACCCAGTGGGTGGTAACTGAACGAGCAGTAGCACCACAACAGGCGTTACCGCACTCGTGCATTGAACACCGTACGTGTGCTCAATGTGCTTCAACATCAACTGGTTGTTATTGTCCTGATCTTATATTAGAGGCAAGATCACCCTGGTGAATATAGTGTTTTTATCCCCGTTCATTTAGATATTTTGACATCGAAATGTCCCCCAGCCAAAATGCAGAACGAACATGATACATTGCATGAGTGACTTGCAATCTTGGAAGCATCCACGCCACTGATAGCTGACGACCATGGGGTCATTCTGTGTCCACGATTAACACGGCACTGGAGGTCGCCAGGTGGAGCATTGACGTCTAGAACGTCGAAAATTAGTACATGCCAGAAACAGACTGTTATCAACACAGAGCTGTAACGAACGTTCATTGTTTTCTGTTCGAAGGGCATCGTGAGAGTAAGGACCACCTGAGTCACGCTCCTCAGCACGTGGTCTGCTTACGTGAGCGCTCAAGTCCTTAGCCAGTATTACAATGTACGTGCGTCATGTCATGTGCAGACGGCTAGTGGGATGGTGATAAAGCATACTTCGGTGCGTCTGTGCCACAGTCTGTGTAAACGTAAGGCACAGCAACAAACATAGGACGTTTGTGATAGTGCCTCTGGATGATCAAACGGTGTTCCCGAAGCTGGCAGGGCAAATACGGCTGTTGACGCGTATCCAGTCAAGCAGCACCTTCTCTGCATGTGCGCTTAGGGCAATCCCAATCCCGGTTTGGCCAGTGTCTTAAGCCACGTTGTCTCTAGGCAATCACACATTGTACAACCGCGATGAAGCGGTCAAGGAAGATTGGAGTTGTAGCACCGAGCTAGAATCTTGAAGCCGTGTTTCAGTAAAACAACAGATATTGATGGTCAGGGTCTCCAAAGTACTTGCAGGAACTGCCTTCTGACCTACCTGCATGGGTTTGCACGTTAAAGATAGCAAGCCTAAATGGTGTTCGGGGAACGAGTGCGAGCTTGTCTTTCAAACAAAGAACCTTGGCGTTTGATACACTACCATTCTGGTTATGACTTCCATCGCTCTTCAACGCTTTGATAGTACTACCGCTCACTGTCGTTCTTCGCCGAGTAGCCTGCTTATTTTGCGGTTAACTCTCGCATGAAACGCCGTTCCTCAGTCTGCAGCTTGGGGACGCGCCCGGAAGCAATAAGCCAGACCACCCATCTAACTGAGTTATTGATATATGGTATTTTCAAACAACACCAATTCCTGTCACAAATTAGGTCACCATCAAGCCCAGATAACCATATCAGGCGTAACTTAGCAAAGCTGAAGTAGCAAATGAACCGTCCGATTTGTGTAGTTTTTTAGTTTGGTGCCCGGGTGTGTTAAATCTAGACCAGAGACGACTACAACGGCCTCCTGTGTAGACCAGCTCAGGCGCAGACTAGAAATACACACTCAGAAAAGTAAGCCTAACTTGAAAACACATTGTCCATTGAAATAACTGCAGTAGCGTTAGGATAACTCCAATTTCTCGTTGCTGTAACTAGCCCGTTGTTGTTTGCTGAGAGCCGAAGTACCTTTGTGGTGTGTCCGCCACCGTTCATTTTTTCTCTAATATTTTCCTATTATCAATCTTAACATTTCCGAATGTCCGAAACGGAACACAGTCCAGGAATAATAAACCCGTAAACCTTTTAAGTACCATACAGATCATAGTAGTAAGCGACCGTCGTTTTCAGTCAAGTAACGCCAATGTTAGCAGAAACTATCAAATAGATGAAGATTGTCATTGATATTGAACTTAATCAACTTCAAATTTAATGACGCGCGGCAGTAAAAGCCGTAAGAAAGCTGTCTCGCTGATGACGCTTTACTCTCACTTGCAGCTCGTTTGCTTGTTTGCAAGGTGTAGACACCTTGATGCTGAATATTCGAATATGGACGTAGTCACTTTCAGTAGTTAAGTCCCTTCCCGTCCCCTTCTTTTTTCCTTCTCTCGCTTCCTATATAGGGTTTACTGTTTCTTCATGGTTGTGTGGCAGTTAAGCATTAGTGTGAACCACTGATGTATTGCTGTCTATGATAATGATAATAATAATAATAATAATAATAATAATAATAATAATAATAATAATCAACTTCAGCCGTTCCACACATCACAACCGCTGTAGAACGATTAAGATCTAGCAGGATTTTGAATGTTTCGTTTAAACATCCACTCACTTTCCTGTACTACATTGATACCTGACCCAATAGTGTGTTCGTTTTCGGACAATAGCTCACCCCGGACCCCTTGGCTTGGTGAGTAACTTGCCTCAAGAAGGTGCTGGTCAGAGCCATAACTTTTACCGATAAACCTGACAAACCTGTGTAGTTTGTCCACATATGTGAACAGTATATTACTTCAGTGTGGTACTACAAACGGATAACGACAGAGTTGTACCGTCGACGTCATTGCAAATTCCAATTCCCATAGTCATTTTCGGTATGTGTCAGGTCTGTAACCTGCAGTACGCTGTGTTTATCCGGGTGGTTAAAAATAAACTATCCATGTACCATCATCATACAATCCACAGACAAGGTGCATTCGATCAACGATACTGTTCACCGCTGCTATTTCATTTTCGACCTAGAAACTATTTCACAGCAGATGAAGCAGTGTCATTTGAAAATAGTTAAGGCAGATTAGACGTACACTAATAGATTAGGTGAAGTTTACGAGGACACGTGTAAACGTTAAACTACAAATTGTGTTCGCTAGACTTACATAGTAAGTGGTCTTCAATAAGACCACATATGTACGTATGATTCATTTGCTCAGAGGAGGAAATTCTGACGGATTGTAAACATAATAAACAACTCCAAGAAAGATGTCCTAAAATTGCATACCTATTTCGATTGATCACAACGACTACCTACAGAAAACAAAATACCTTGTCTACCCAGCCGTTCTTTCGTAGTATGCATGTTCACAAAAAACCACCCATTCAAATACTACTGCCCAATGCCTACTCTCTCTCGTAGGTAGGGCTATTGCATAACCTCTGTCCGACGAAGCGTTGCGACACACTGACATCGATGACATAACATCATTACCATCACAGACAGCAATACACCAAGTGTCAACCAGTGTTGCTTAATTGTTATACAACCACGAAGAAAAAAGTACACCCTGTGTAGAAATAGAAGAGGAAAAAAGAAGGGGAGAGGGAGGGACCTAACTACCGAAAATAACCATGTCAATATGCAAACATTCAACATCAAGGTGCCTACACCGTGCAAACAAACAACCCACCTGTAAGTGTAAGTAAGGCGTCATCAACAAGACAGCTTTCTTATGGCTCTCATTTCCCCGCGTCACCAAATGCACTCAATTCACAGTCAAATCGGACAAACAGCGACAACATTCACCACACTGAGCTCGGTTAGCCACCATCTCACATAACATCTCTAGCCACCAACCCTGGGAGTCACGAGGGCCCTAACCTGGAAGACGAACCCGATCTACAGTGACCAACACCTTCGTGAACAACTTCATTTGTCTACGCCAGGTCATCATCTGTCCACCTCGCACATGGCGCCAATCGGCCGCAGCGTCGACAAGGAGTGCTCGGTGCGGCAAGCGACTGGCCAGCATCCTTTACACATGACCTGACCATCTACGTCTGTGTGAATGTAAGGACTGAACAAAAGAACTCGTTCGACAATCAATGTCAAGCACCCGCTTCCTAACCTCTTCCTTGCTTAGTCGCTAGTGCCACCTGATAAGAGCAATTGAGCGCAGACATCGGTGGTCAGATATCTGGAGACGGTTCACGCCCTCCACTTTGAGCAGCCAGGTTTTGTTGCCATAGAGTACTACAGCCCTCACTGTCGCCCTATATACGCCACCATCAGAGAGATACCTCTCTGTCGCCATAGGTGCCTCAGATTGGCGAACATCGCCCTAGCCTCAGAGATACGCGCTTCCATTTCATTCCCTACACCTCCTCTTCCTCCTCCTCCTTCTCCGCCGCCGCCGCTGATGCAGCTTCCCACGTATACAAACCGGTCAACAACCTCCATGGCCTCAGTACTTAATATTAAATCTACGTAATCATAGTAATCTTGCAGAACCACTTTGCATTCTGAGGCTTCAAAGCGCATTCCGAAGTACTTAACACAACGCGAAATAGCGCCTAGCGTTGTAAGATATCCGTACCAAATGTAGTACGAATGAAGTTGAATAGTTTGGGCGTCGTGTTTAACATGTTATTGATAAACAGATTGGGAATAACACAACGTTTCGATTACAACACTCCTGAGGAAGGCCACCCGAGGTGGTTGAAACGTAGAGTATTACAACTTGCTCGGAACGTTGTGTTATTCCCAATCTGTTTATCAGCGCCTAGCATTGTTTGTGCTGTTTGAAAGTTGTCAAACAGCAACACCTCCTCGTCAGCCTAATTAAGACTAGTCACTCTCTCACCAGTTAGGAGGTCCATGCCGGTATCTTGTGGGTGCCGGAGACAATCCTTCATTATTTCGTCTATGACGAAATCGGTTATGAAACCAAACAAGAATTATGACAAGCTAGTGAGACACAGACATATTTCAACTAACCTGCATTGTAGACAGCATGATTAATGGATAGAATGAATAAAATTTAGTCATCAAGTTTCTTTGCTTTATCGGGGCGAATAATCGATAGCCGTGCAGAACAATAAGCATGTGTCATATTAATAGACACCGACAACCACTAATACATGTGTAAGAAATATTTCGGTGAACACAGAGCAATAACCGTTGTAACGTACTGAACACACCCAGCCTGCAACATTGAACCGAATACTCACGTACACATAGTCATTCGTGAGGCTGCTTGTGAACAGGCACTCGCAGCCACACCGAAGTATTCACAGTAATCGCTAGACCGGTACTTAAACCAACTGTAGACTGTAAAACCTCGAAAGTCCTAAGGGTGATGTGTAATCGAGCCGCACTTCAGCCCCTCTTGCCGGCTTGGTATACGAAATGCTAATTGTTAGGTGGCTCCGTGAAATCGAGTTGTGCTGCAGTGCAAACCGGAGCTAGAGTCACAATAATCACCCTAATTTATTGATCACTTATTCGCTCATCGTCACTGACCGATGGCGCGTTTGATCTCATCGGATACCGTACTTTCTGTTTTGTGCTGATAATGTTGCCTTTCAACCCAATGATGCTGTTCCAAATGATGTTGCCCGGTTTCTTGGTCGTTTCACATGTGATAATTGGTTATGCGGTTAGTCTTCGTACGGTCACTCCGATCGATGTACTATACCATCAAATTACACAATTATTAGAGGGTATGCGTGGCTTTTCTGATTCGTATGAGGTTGTGTTTGATCGAGCCAACAGTCAGCTCCAGTTACGACTAGGCCAGCTAAACCGATGAGCGGATAGGAGCGTACAGACACGATGTTGAGGTTTGTCGGTGGTGTGCGTGTGATATGTCTGAATATTTAAACATTCGTGCAAGGAAGAACATTGTCTCATGGAACAAGTTCACGATGTTGCATTCTTGTTCACCGACTGCTTACTATAAATTTAACAGCACACATATAACTGAGGAAACAGCAATCGATAGGACCAAATACTGCTGAGACTGACGGACATACCTACCCGAACTGACCCAAGCCCAGTGGACGTGAAAATGTGAGAGTACCGGATATTATGGATACACTTAAATCCACGGCGTATAGATATTTGCACTGATTTTCAGTTGCTCATTTTGCCTGTTATGACTGTAGAAGTAAGAGGTGATTTGTGAGACAGATTTATTTCTCATACCAGACTCACCGTTTACTGTGATAAAGCATGATAGAAATTATTGGTTTCTCAAATTTATGAAAGCCTTTCTGATTGTCAGACGTCCACCGCAACTGCGTGCACGAAGACAACTAATTTTGATTCAAAGACTGCCCTGGTTTCAAGAGATACGTATGCACTACAAGTCACACGCTTTTACAGTGTTTGCACAATTTTCTTTGGTCACACGTCATGCGACTGATGAGAGTGAGGAATAAATCTGTCTCACAAATCACCTCTTACTTCTACAGTCATAACAGGCAAAATGAGCAACTGAAAATCAGTGCAAATATCTATACGCCGTGGATTTAAGTGTATACATAACTAAAAGAATATCCGGTACTCTCACATTTTCACGCCCACTGGGCTTCAGTCAGTTCGGGTAGGTATGTCCGTCAGTCTGAGCAGTATTTTGGTCCTATCGATTGCTGGTTCCCCCAGAATATCTATGTATCTATATGTATAAATATTCTGACTATTAAATAACTGATTCATGCCATGAAATCCTACAGATGCTAAAGTATCCGACTGCTAACTTTCTTTGTCAAATTTTGCCATTTTTCACTGTAACACTAACCTGGAAGACGACAAAACACGTGCAGAATTATAACCTGTGTCCGATATGACTGCAGTATCCAGCACCAATAGACTAACTGTTATCCTTTCACAAATTAAACCAAAGAGTTTGTATTTCAGTATTAAATGTTACAATCAGTTGTAGAAAAATAACGCACTATTTTTAACAGCATAATAATGGTCATCTTGTTGAGGTAAAGTTCAGCTTAAGCCCGGATTATTTTCAGGATTGCTATTTTCCGATCGATTCCATTGGCATCATTAACTTTTGCCAAGTGAATTATGACATTACAGAATGTTAATCGCATCTGTCTGCTTCCAGTACAATAATGCCTAGGGAATGGTTATTCTCATTGTGCACATTTAACTTTCGTGGTGTGTGCTCACTCCAGGTAAGCTAAATTTGGTACATGTTATTCAACAGTATGAACTAACGACCCCCGAGTGTTTGATAAGCAAATGGTCTTTCATTTGGAAGCCAGTAGCACAGTGGCCGGCTACTCTTCGTCAGTGCCGTTGATTCGTTGCATCTTGAAAATTTTGTTCGAATCGGTATTCGGGGCCCAAATCCGTGCGTTGTCTAAAACGCATCGATATCGATTCGCATGATGAAACACTCTCCATGCTTTGCTGTAGCAAAATTTAGTTCACATCCAGACTTAGAATTTGTTTTCGAGATTATCATTTTCTGTTTCCGAGAAACTGGGGTCTCGATTTCAGGCCAGCAAACCACCCAGATAACTAATATTGGCCGCCTAGACTATAAAAACTTCGATTCAAAATTGTCTTGAGGGTCAGTTCTTTGGTCTTACATTGTATAAAGTAGGCGTGATTGAAATCGCAAATGATTCGACGCAAACCGCTTGTGGTGACGTATCCATTTAGGCGCACCTCGGTTTCGGTCACTTACAAACAACCTCATGTCTACAGGCTAGTTTTCTTTACACGTTGGTAGTGCTATCCTGTTTGATGATGAAACGTTTGCAATCTAAATGTCGAGCTCGGCGAGCAACTGAGCACCGAAACTATGAGCTACCAACACCACCAGTATCTTCAATTATCTCACATCTGGTAGTGAATGCTGCCAACTATGTGCCGACCTCGAGGCGCCGAGTATGTCACACAAGAATTCTCAAAGGCTTGTAATGTTTTGTACGCCAACCTCTCAGAAGATAACCCATGATGAATCGACTCATCATGCTGATGAGATATAGTTTGAACCAGTAATTCACCATCCTCAACAAACAGTAAGATCTTCAGCTCGTAAGAAGGAAGCTCCCGAGCCTAATCTCGTTCAGATCATCTCTATCCGCTTTATAAAGCCACAAACGAAATCAACCTGAACGGAATGTGCATCACTTTGAAACATTACAGTACAAGTGTTATAGAAACCTCGGAAACAGACGTCATCTAAATGTGGATGACGCCTTTACATGTAAAAGGATGCTAGAGACCACACAAGGTGTACTACCCTGTCATTCAGAATGTACATATTGTTAAAATGGAACATGTTGAAGCTTGTTAAGCCAAGTATCAGCAGAATAAACAACCAGCTGGGAATAAGGGGACGTCAAAATGAAATACAGACACGGAAGTGAATAGGTTTAGGTCCTTCAGAAACAAGTGAACCATGGAAACCGTCTTTGTATGTGTAAAATCTATTGTAAATGTGGCTAAAGCCCTATATGGATCCACAGAGATCTTTACATGTGCACTCATATCGCTGTGTTGGTTGCATAAAAATGTTTTGGATGGTTTAAAGATACAAAAAAGGGTGGATAGAAGCAACTAAAGGGAAACCTTGATGAAACTGCTGCTCGCGGACCTGTAAGTAACAACATATAAGTAACAACATCCTCTGAGATATGCGCATATAATGACCTGTGGGACTGGACTAAAATGGCGGTTAACAAACTTGTAATGAAGGCTGTATTACATACGTGTGCCGACTGAGAACAATTTTAAAACTTTAAAACGATTTCAGCGTGACCAAAGAGTTAGGCAGTTGTGTCTACTGCGTAACCTGCCTGTTAAGTAACTCAGTTTTAGCGAGTGGCACCTTAAACATTTAACTTTGTTTAATGGGAGGAGATGTATTATTGGATGATCCGGAGTGTGCAGTATATTGTAGGTAAGACTTAGGTTTCTCCTGAGGTAAATGAAATTGATTGATGACTGACTTAATTCTGCCAGTTTTTCTGGATAGGGGGTTCTCATTAGTCCCAAAATTCTCGTGACTCGCCAATGGACACTTAATAAGTGCCGAATCTTTCTGTGACAAAGAGCACAGGTCTGTATGTTCGTTTCCAGGTGTGGGCGGATTATGGAGACAGACATAAGTGGAAAAACTTCAGAGTTGAAGTTCCCCTAAATACTTCGCAAGAGATTAGAGGTTATTTGTGCCTTTTTAGTCATAGCTATACACGTTGTATACAGACAGACTGTCTGGCACTAAGGTCCGTAGATATCTTTAGCCTACTGATACGAGCAGCATCGTGTCGTCGAAGTGGGTTTTTAGCTAACTTTTCCGCTGGAAATTGTAAACACTTTTAAGAGGAACAATATCGTTGTGGTGGAAATCTCGATTCACCGGTTACCCAAACTCCGACACAACAGAAGATCTGACAAACGGCTAATCCAAATATCGCGTCAAAAATACATCAGGATTGGACGAACGATCTCAGTGTTGTGCCTTCCGTTATTCGCCAATTCATCTGTTCCGTATTCCACCAATTAACATGCAGTTTAGGATGTTGCATGTGCTAATGAGATCAGCCAATGACAGGCTGTGATTTCTTTAATACTGTTGTACATCCATAAATTCGGCGTCTCAATTCATGCATAACAATTGCTTACTGCTGCCAGTACAAGGTCTTCTCCTTATTACTTGCGTGGGAGGTTTCAATTCAAGTACGATTCCTAGGGCTATTCGAAGTCCCTAATTCCGAGTATCACATATTACTTAGCAGTGATTCTGTCGTTTACGAGGCTGCATGTATGACAAGTACAGATGACGCACGCACAAAAGATTTGAAAAGCCACTACCTTCCGGATACGAAATCAAAAGCAGGACTTGAAGCACAAAGCACACCTCAGTTTGTTGAGTTTCCACTGGTTATTCTACGGACACGGTGCACCAGTAAAATGAACAATTACAATTGGCATCAACGCCTTGACTCCGTTTGCAGCTCGTTTGTTTCAGCGCGTGAAGCACTTAAACAATTTGTTTCAATCCGATGCTCATTATAACAAAATCCGATGACAAGCCAAACGTGCTATCCTGATTGGTCACCGCGCTAACATGCCAGTCTCCTTGCGTTGTCAACTACGATTGGTCGTAGCCTTCTGCGAATTGCCGACTGACTTCGTATTGATGCGTTTGTTCAATCAAACCCTTTACAAAGGGGAGGATGCAGATTCTAATCACAGTTCGAATATAAGATCGCCCGGCCATGGCGGCTAGCATGTGACACACAGCCCGCCAGACCGCTAGCAGACGGACTCAAACAAGTAGACGATATGACTGCATGTAGCTACCATGTGAGCTTTATGGAGGGATTACGTCCGTCAATTGCAACAAAAGACACATGACACAGTTAACTTATTTTGCTGCTGGGAGGTAAGTCAGTACTGAACAAACTGCTTTAAATAGAACCTAAGGAAAGCGTGAGATCGCTACCAGAGAAGCGTTGATTTCGAAAATGTTAAGTAAGTACAATTTTAATGGAATACAACTTGAGGAAATTCAAGGAACACAAGCCATATCGAATCCTTTTTAGTGACATACATCGGTGTGGCAGATGCTTCGTTGGTATACGAAGTATATGGAATGAACATTTTCCCTAACTCGGTTGAGACGGGCTAACTGAGGAAGACAATGATGATGGAATACCGAGAGTATATGTGCACCTTCTGCATGAATAGTCCCGAAGCCGCACATCCACGATCAGGCAGTAAACCTGTCTCTTTCTGCTATCTATTTCGCTGTGCGCTTCAGAAGCCACTCCAGTATGAGACTCGTGAGCAGCGTGAATGTGATAGAGACACGGCTAATGCCGCTAAGGTTGTCGCATGATATGCTGCACCATTTTTGAGAATGCGGATGACTGTAAATAAGCACCAGCCACGAGGCATATCATCAGTCTCTCATATGAAGCGGATGAGTGTAGTCAGTTCAGGAAGCAACCTTTCACCACCATCTTTCAAATGTACTGAGAAAGAAGATCTGCATCTACGGCTTTATTGTGTTTCAATAACTTAGGCGCCAAGGTCACTTCAGTCTCCGACGGAGGATCGTCTAGAATGTCATAATTACTACACAATTTCCACAATCCGCAGCTGAATGAGTTCGCTTAGACTAGATTTACTATTCCTCGAACAGCTCGACAGTTTAGCTTTCTTGGATGTACTCATCACCCGGCGTGAGGATTGGACATTACAGCGATCGGTGCACCGAAAAGCAACATGGGGGCGGACAATATCTTCAATTCACCAGCTTTGCCCCGATGGCATACAAGCGCAGTTTGGTCAAAACATTATTTCATAGGATCAGGCGTATTTGCACCCCTCACAAGCTGCAGACGGAGGAAGAGGTACTAAGAAAAATGTTAGTGACAAACGGTATCCCGAAAAGTTCATAGACACCCATAGTATGATGAGCAAATGCAAGGAGCCAGTCCAAACAGCTCAAAAGAAAGATATATTCCTATTTCTGCAATTCAAAAGAGATCACTTGGCAAACGACATCAGGCACAAATTGAAATCTGCCCTATCTCGTACGTGCGTGGCAGCTCAATTACGCTTGGTACAAACTATCAAAGGACACTTTTTACACAATCACGAACGCAATTTGTCTGACTATTCTGTCTCTCACGTTGTCTGTCATTTCACTTGCAGTTGCGGTGGCGTTTACATAGGCAGAACAGACCGACATCTATCCCAGCGAGTGGCAGAACACGTTCCGAACTGGTTAGAACAACACATAACACAATAATCTCAAACTAGTGAATCCGGTATTCGAAGCCTAGTATCATCGACTGCCAAACATCTCATGATAACAGGTCACCAGATCGACCCGTTTAGATCGTTCAAAATACTGTTACATCATCAAAACCCGAAGCTACTGGCCTTTAACGAAGCTATGCTGGTTAGAACTCACCAACCAGTGAAATGTGCACAAAAGTGGTTGTAGCAACCTATAGGGTTGCCGTGGTGGTGATGACACAATAGATTGGTGTGATTATGTGCGTGTCCATACCCTGTCTATCTCCAAATGTCTGTTATATGTAACTTGCATGTTTTACGTTTGCGACTGATGAGAGTAAACGAAATGTTAACATATCACAAAGTCTTTCTGCACTGATGAAGGAGACACCACATTGTCACATTTTCAGGCGGTAGCGTCATTTTTAAGCGCGTGTTCGAATGAGCCGTTGGTCGTTGAAGGCGCGGCCAATCAGAACGTAGCTTGACCGTGACACGGTGTGGGGCACATAGGTGGCCTTGACGTGTATACACTACCTCCGCCTTAGCTCGAGTGGCGGTCAAAACCGCAGCGTGTGGTCTGTGTACTGTAGCGTGTAGCTCTACATTGTTGTGTCGGTGTGTCAGGGATCACACTGGGTAGACGTTGGGGTTTGTGTGCGTCTGTTTGCATCCCCGATGTATACAGCTGTCGGCAATGACCTTGCACCCGGTGGTAGGCTCGTACGTTCCAGGCCCACAGGTCAGAGCCACTCCAATCGGTCTCGACAGTGCCGTTTGACCTTTGTATCCTTGCCACTCTTTCAAGCTGACGAATATCCCAGAGTGTACTGCTGGCAATAGTTTTCTGTAAGTTAACTGGTAGATATGACGAGGTTCCAACTGACTAGGATCATTAGCTTCTGGGATCGAGTGCGGAGCACTCAACTTCGCTCGTAGCAGTCGGCTAAGCATTAGCTCTCCCAGTTTTTTTGTCAGTCGCTCTGTGATGTGAGGTTCTGTAAGTCAATAGGGCTCCCATCACTGCATCTCCCCAGGGCATCCCGGAAATCCGTGTTGTTTGTATGCTCTCCTTCAATGAACAGTTCAAACGTTCCACCATCCCATTTGCAGCTGGGTTATGCGGTACCGTCCGGGCACGTTGAATGTCGTTCAGCTGTAGAAAACGATCAAACTCGTGACTAACAAACAAGCAAGACACGTCCTGACCACTGGTCACGTTATCGACCCAATTTGTGCATTCAGAATCCTATTACGTCACTCAAATCGAAGATTCTTGCGGTTTTCTGAGGCGGTCGCAATCAATCAACTGAAGCCGACCTTGTGTGTTCAGAAACAATTGCTCGTAAACTTGACCCTTCCCTGGACTTGGTAACCCTACCTAAACCACCAATTGACTATCCACCCTGCTCCCATAACTGCTCGCTATAAAAACCCGTTTCATGTTATTGTAAATTTGGTACTGACGAGTCAATACGAAATGCTTGCATCTGCCAGTTTTCGTGTTCTAACGGTTTTGTTCAAACTGTGGTCCATTGTCCGTCACGATTTCTTCCGGGAGCCCGAAGCGGGCGAACAGATTTCTCAACCAACGTATGATACCGGCAGTAGAAACTTCACCACAAAGCTGGACTTCAGGCCATTTGCCGTAAAAACATCTGCCGACCAAGCAGTTCTTCTGGTGTTGAGGAGCGCAACTGAATGGGCGCATGATGTCAGTGGCAATCTTGGACCAAGGTCTCCTTGGGTAGACGAGAGGCTGTACTCGTGCGTCAACTGGCTTGGAACTTTTANTGATGGTCAACTTAAAAATAAACCAAATCCCCGACTACTCATCAGTAATCTAAAATATCGCCTTGCAGGTTTAATGAGTTCAGTGATCTCGACCTGTCTCGGCTGATTTCTCTCAGGTCTCCATTGCTCTCATTTGCCGACTGAAGTTTCTGTTTGTTGATGGCTGGCAATTCATAAGGAGTGAATGCAGAGATCAAAAACTTCTCTTCCTCTTCTTCCTTGTAGTCAGTTACATACAACGGAAGTCATGAAATTCCGTCAGCAGTTTGATACTCGCGGCCTGGACGGAATTTAATCTGAAAGTCGTAATTTAATATCCTAGCGTACCAGCGGTTTATTCTCAACGGTTTGAGTTCATTCGCCCTTCTGCTTAGTAGGGTTGTAAGTATAGCATTATATGTGTGAGTTGTGAACAAACGTCCGAATGAGAAAAAGTGCCATTCCTCACCAAGCCAAACGATGGCGAGGGCTTCCCTTTCGCCAGCCGAATACGACATTTCCACAGTTGAAAGCTTCCGGCAAGCATATGCAATCACTTTGTCCTGATCGTTCTGTATCTGTGATAAGATCGCCCTCAGGCTAATATTTGATGCGTCTCCAGAAACGAACGTGGGGCATCGCTCGTCGAAAATCGCCATAACAGGAGTGGATACAATCCGTCTTTTTATCACACCGAACGCGGACAGTTGTGATGATTTCTGTTCAAAAGAGGTTTTCTCCTTTGTCAACGTACGCAATGGTTCCACCAAAGTGGCAAAGTCTGGTAGATAGTGCAGATTATGTGAACACCTACTTAAGAAGTGCTTAATTTCCGCTGTATTCTTTGGAACAGGAGTCTCTGTAATGGCTCGAGTGTTTTCAACGTTTGGCCGGATCCCATCAGTAGATACGAGGTGTCCCAAAAATTCGATTTAAGGAGCATCAAATTTACACTTTGCAAGGTTTAATCGAAGATCAAGTTTATCCAGTAGTCCTAACACTGCATGTAAAGAGAGTGGGGTCAAATACACAGATGTCGTCCATATAAAGGAATTGTCCGGGAAGCTCAGCTAGTTTGTGGTTCATGGACTTTTGCCAAGCAGCTGGTGCTAAACCAAGGCCCATCGGCGAGACTTTCTACTGGTGAAGCCCACTGGATGTTATGAAGGCTATGAGGTGCTTGGATTCTGGCGTTAGTGGTATGTGGAAGAATGATTTTTTTAAATCCAACTTTAAGAGGAAAAGAGCGCCAGCCACCTTGGCCAGTAGCCCATCGGCCGTTGGAATCATGAATTTATCCACCACAACTTGACTAATTAGAGCTTTCAAATCATTGCATATTCACACCGTGCTGTATTTTTTGAACACAGTGACCATAGGGTAAACCCATTCGGAACAACTGATTTGTTCGATTAAGTCATTCGAAACCATTTCCTCTATGGTAGTAGTCACTGATTCTCGCTTGGCCAGAGGAATCAAGCATGGTTGTGTTACAGAATATGGTTGTTCCCCTTCCTTGAGACATAGCCGGTGAGCAGCAAGTGGTATTCGGCCAATAGCTTCTTTGATTAAGTTGGGGTATGTATTTCCCAGGGTCAATGTGCTGATTGTCATAATCCTCATACGATCAATAGAAGGTGCTACTTTCAGGGCCACCATTGCATTAAGACCGAACAGAGCTCGATTGTTCGAAGAAGTGACACACGGCAACAGTTGCCAATGATGATTCGAGGTATAGATCCACCACAATGAAACCTCTAATATGAACACATGCATTTGAGTAACTGTTAAACGCATGTGCCGAGGGATATAAGGGCAAATCACTTAAATTCCTGTCATAGAAACTTGAAGGGATTATTGTTATTGGAGAAGCAGAAACAAATTCCATTTCAACAGTTGTTCTACGGCAGTGTGCACAAACAGCCACTGTTCGAATGTCCGGTGAAGGGATCTTGGACTCCGAAAATCTGTGCTTTTGTTTCACAGTGTCGGTAGAATTATTTATCGAGTAAATGTGTTCTGTCAATAACGCTGGCGAGTCATTACCCGGAGTATCTTGACTCACTTGCGCTACTTGACGGAATCTGCAACATAGGGTAAAATGGCTTCGTTTGCCGCAGCACATGCAGTCAAATTCATGAGCCGGGCATGTCTGACAGTCTACCTTATGCCGGCTGCTACCACAACGATAACACATTGGGGAAGTCGTCGATGGTGAGGGAAATGAACGTCAAGACTATCAGTTTTTCCATCGAACACTCTGGAATGTTCAACTGCTGACGACTTAATCCTGGCAAGGCTAACAGCTCGGTCTCAGGATAACTTCGCTGTATCCTCGGCAAGTAATGACTCACGGATGCGATTATCTTTCATTTCGGCGATGAATTGTTGGGTCAGCATAACACCTTCGAGCTTATTCATTGGGATGCTTGAATAACCACATGGTCGAACTGCTCGGGTAAGACGGGACATAAACTGCTCCAACTGTTCCAGAGCGTCATGTTTCAACCTTCCTGTGAATACGCTCGTTCTGCATCCCCATTTTCGGTCAAGTGTAGCGAGAGCATCGATTAACGGAATTTTCGACAACAAGTCAAGTGCGTCGAAGTGACGTTATCTTTCAATGCTCAGCAAATGACGAGGCAGCTTTAACTTCTGGTTTTCACTGTAAGTAGTACCAGTCGGTAGCAAATCCAAGTAATTTGTAAATGTGGTTTTCCACTGTGTCCAGTCACTTTCGGTTGGCTGTATGGCAGCATCACGCCAATAGGATTCGGGAGGTTGCAGATCAGAGGCCATCGAACAGGTTCGTTTAACGCCACGCCAGTGTTGTATTCCTATTCGGGTGCAATCAACAATAAACCTTACAGCCGATAACAGCGGTAGATAGAACACGTGACTCAGTAGAAGCAAACGCGGTATTGGCCCATTCACAAGCGGTAGCGACATTTTTAGGTGTGTAGACGGATTGGCCGTTGGTCGTTGAAGATGCGGCCAATCGGGACGCAGCTTAAGTCCTGGCACAGGTATGGGGCACACAGGCGTACTTGATGCGTATACAACACATACCACAAGAGGTTCGGACAGTCGCTGAGATATTTGCCCAGCGCTCGATTATGTCACTCCACTGTTGTGATTGACAGTTTAACTGTCAGTGACGTTTGATAGGCGTTTCGTATACCGTCGTCGTTCAATTTCTAATTGAGCACCTTATGTTTGTGAGCAGATGACCTCTGAGTAAACCATAAAACAAAACGGGCACGAACAACGCATGATGTGAGTCAAGGTGGTTGCCCATAAAATGAACGACAATTCTTAATGGAGTAGCGCCAACGACGGCTGACGGCCATGAGCAGTTTGTGCTCATGGTTAGATTGAGCAGGGTGGTCTCTAACTGATGCTTCGCCGTCTTTTGTGCTTAAATGCGGCACTCGATATAGGGAACCTGTGTGGTGCACAATCATAAATGTCGGGCGCCACTGTCAGTGAGTCGCACACGGGCGCCAAAGGTATTGTCCCGCCGTTTCTTGCCTGGAGCAATAAGACGGAGTTTTGCGCTCGTATAACCAACAGGTGCAACGATGTCTGAGTGTTTGGAGTGCCTCAGAATATCAGAGAACATCGTAGAAAAAAGCTACTGACAACAACTGAACCTTTATCTGTTGGATCACATGGAGATATAACAAATAAATGACGTCTTTCTGGTCTATTTTGATCGACTTTAACTGAAGTGCTAAGCCTGGTTGTTTTGGAGAAATGAAAAGCCGTTTCGCTTTAAACAACAAAAGATGTGCCCGGGTTACCAATGTTAGTCAATCTGGAAGACCACCAAATCATTCAACCGCATGGGTTAGGTGACAATTACGGAAAGAATCACACAAATTTGGAAGTCACCTATGCTGAAGATTGTGAACAATGAGCAATAGTACAGAACGACTGCGTACGTGGATATATTGATTGTACAGCGGCAGAAAAGCTGTCCAATTTGCCCAGCCGGTTAAATAGCATGAGTGCACTGAAAGAAAGTCACTCTGTACAACAGAATAGGTGGAAGCATTATAACTTTCAAGCGGACATTCGTTCGTTTCTCATCACTAAGCCTAACCTATAGTTCACATAACATACTTCTACCACAGAACACACAAGCCATACCGGATTGACACTCCCACAGGGCATTGGAAGAAGCATATGTCATGTATAAGAAAAGTTATCCTGCTATCTTTCGGCCTCATTAGCATCTTATGCAAAATTATAGAGCGCCTGATACGATGTACCATTGTTGAATTTTATTCGCGGATGCCAAAAGCAATGGTTTCATCGTGGATGTTATCTTTTATTCCACCAGAACTTTCGTTCGTGTCCTGCAGAAAATCGTAAATTCTACTCTGGTGAACGTACTTCCTCGACAATAAAATGACTAGCATAAAAACTGCGTCCAGGTGCCAAACAGGGTTCCTCAGGAGTCCGCACCAGACCCTCTGGAAGATCCCCTACTGTTAATCTTGTTTCCGGCAATGAACTTGAAAGCTGCAACGCCAGTGGTTTTACTACAAGAGACATCCGCACCCAAGTCAGCGCGTTCTTAGAATGTGAACTACGGCTGATGCCATGTTCCTCATTCCCATTTCAGACATATGCTTTTTGTGTGACTGAAGAACACAGTGAACAGGATGACTGACTGTAACGTAAACTTTGTTTCCTCACTATGGCTGTGCTGTGCTGTGTATTACGCAATGTGCCATTCGTGTTCCTCTGTGGACTTCGCTTTCGCGTTTATCATACGTTAGGGCGCCACGACTTGACCTTGATAGAATGAAGTGCTGGAAGTAGTACCGGGGCCTAAACTTTTCCAGTGGTAGTAAGTATGTAGATCACACATCCTGGAGACTCTGGGAGTGCATCCGCAATGAACGATGCTTAGATCATAATGGATATTAGAAAAACCGGTTTGAAGAAAGGTCTAGGTATCTGGATATCCAAATTACTCTTGGTCGAGAATCACGAGGTATCTTCAAAAGAGGGATTTGCAGTTCGTTCTCTACAGGGAAAAAAAGCGCATCAAACGTCTTACAATACAATGACTTAAAAGAACAAACATACCCACGACTGCATATGCCCAGTGGACAGAAACCGGTGTATGGCCTGAGACATCCTACTTAACAAAACTCACTCACACTGGGAACTCATTTCGCACATTCCCTTCAAACATCAACGTGTGATGAGTGAAACAAAGAACACGACTTAATGAAATGGTTAAAAGCACAGGCCGAGCTGGATCGTGAACGATACTTAGCTAAATTCATGGCAAGCAAAGATTGAGCATAGAATCGACTGCCGACGGCTTATAAATGAGGCTTCGGAATTCTCGAGAATTTGTGAAGTGTGCACACTCAACAAGACAATGCAATGTTGACAGTGTGACTTGCGGTTGAAAAGTGCTTTGAAGTGGATGAACCGGAGCTTTGTCATCACCGAATATCACACACTAGTGGGTGGGCTAATACTGTGTATATCTGGGGCACGCACCTGGTTCCTAGTTCCAAGCGTTCGTTCTATGCTATCAATATGGATGTTGCCCAAGCAAATGGCAAATGATAGACACAGTGATTGGTGGAAAACATAGGTCATTACTTTTTGACCGGGAGCAGAGGCAACCTATTGGATTTTGAGAGTAGAACAAGTTTTGTTGCATCATAAAGGTGTTTCGAAGTGACGCTAATCTTCATAAAATCGTTCATCAAATTGTCACATTTGAAAAGCTGTCTGGTGTAGACAGCTTCTTTGAGAATTTTCACAATTGCACTTTCCGAAGGAGCAAGCCTACACTCATCATCATCATCCTCATCATAGACAGCAATACATCAGTGGTTCACATCAATGTTTAACTGCCACACAACCATGAAGAACAAGCAAACCGTATATAGAAAGAGAGAAGGAAAAAGAAGGGGACGGGAAGGGACCTAGCTACTGAAAATAACTACGTCTATATTCAAACATTCAACATCAAGGTACCTACACCTTGCAAACAAACAACCAAACTGCAAGTGAAAGTAAGGCGTCATCAGTAAGACAGCTTCCTTACGGATTTCACAGACAACTCGGACAAACAACAACAACATTCACGTCACCGGGCTCGATTAGTCGCCATCTCACCTAAAGTCTCTAGCCACCGACTCTGTGAGTCGCGAGGGCCCCATCCCAGGAGACGAACACGACCCACAGTGGCCAACCCCTTCGTGAACGCCTTCATTTCCCTACGCCAGGTCATTATCTGACCACCTCGCACCTTACACCAGTCGGTCGCAGTGTCGGCGGTGTGGAAAGCTTACACTACTTCCGTACAAAACGTATGGGGAAATGTTTGGTGTGGACAGCTTCATGCAAACCTTTCTGCTCAGCCTGTGGCCTATCACCGAATTATATTCATGACGTTCTGTAAAACAACTTATTTATCAGTGACCCTTGAGATACAATAGGAGCAAAACTTATGAAATCCACGTACTGCCCCGGTTGTTGACTTGTGGTGCATTACACGTTCAGCAGATCCATCAAAACTGTGTGTAATCAGGATGTCCAATAAACGTAAGCCCATCCCTCGTTCGTATTCATACGACACTGGAAGATTTGTGTGGACGGAGTTAAAAGCTTGGTTTGCTTTTAAATTTGCCCCTTATTTTCCCCAAACAACAATAGATCTTAGGCGTACCATTTGTACATCAGTTCGTTCACGATTGAAAAAATTGTCTACTAAAGTCTAGAGCAGTTATTTCGGCGGTTGAAGTTGGAACACACAAGTTAGGTTACTTTAGATGTATTCTACACAGACGTGTTAACCAGTCTCATCGATAACGATGCAAGGATTGTGAACAAGAGACATGCATTAATACAAATAGGTGTGAAATAGGAGTGAGCCATTGATTGCAGTAAGAATACTACAGAACCGACACTAAACCAGTCAACGTTCGAATAGATGAATTTTAAAAAATCACAGTTCTAAACCAGGCTCCATGAAGAACTAACAGTGCTAACAATACAACGGTACTAACAGTGACGTACACGGAAATATACGTAAGCCAATAGGTAGTCCTAGGGAGGGCCTTAAGACAATTGTTGCCCATTGTCAAGGGGATAGAAAACGGCGTGAACCTACGTTATTGGTATAAACAATAACAACACTAACACACACTCACGATTAACAACCCTCAATAGCACTACATTGATAGTTTAACTGTCATCCGCTTCTGTACAAGAAGAGCAAATCTATGAAACTGTATCGAAACAGCTTCGGTAAAAGCCAAGGTATGTTCATTGGTTAGACAATACAACACACGAAAAGCTTCCTCCATTTGAACAACACATTTTGTTTTTTCGGCTGTTCTGTGAGAGAAGAGTAGAAATTGTCAGTTTTATTGTTGATTAAACGCTTTCGTACGAACTCCGACATGCGCGCTACAAACATTCGCGCCGTTTGGTGGATGTAATTGACTTCACACCTATTAGTGAATTTTTATATATAATATTATGGATGGCAAGCGAGTCGCTTGGGTTGATCGCTTGGTTGATCAGTCTTGGTTCTGCCGCAGCCGTATGCAGCTTTGACAGCACATCCTAGCCTAAGTTGGTTGCGGATGTTTACATCCTCACCCTCATATGGTAACGTTATACATACGGTTGGCAAGCCAGTGTTTCTGCTACTCACCATTTTGAAGCTTCTTTAGAGTAGTTCGAAAGAAAGCGTAGGTGGCAACCGATTGCTCACAAGCGTTTGGTGGATAAACGTTTAGTATTCCTCGATTGGCTCAGATTCAGACATTCTGTGAATCCTACTGACGAGGGTTTCAACAAGACTAGGTTTGAACGACACCGATGGTAAAGTTTTGAAACAAACATACTGCCTCGCCCAAGTGGGCTTTCTGTACACTCTTCTATTAATCACACTGTCAGTAACAAGAAAGGTTTGTCATTATCTAGAGCATATGCATTTGGTGAAATGTTCGCCGTCACGTTGTGCTTGCCGTCAGGCTAGCTGTGGGCATCACTCAAAATCTAACCCGATTCATACATCAAGCCGGTTCAGTTAATTCCGGTGGTTTTCTTCTCATGCAAGTCACACATGTTTACGAGTGAAGGGAATGTGTGAAATGAATTTTTATAATTTGTGTCATCTGGTTAACGCATTTAAATGACTCGAAAGGACTCACCGTTTCGAACCACACATTTGTGTTTTTACAATCTCTGCTAGATCCCAATAAAAGTATTTGTTCGCAGGCACCCGGTTCTACTCTTCGTCCATTGTTCCGTATTTAGTTCGATTTCTATACAAACCCAGCCTTATTGTTTTTGAATTAATCATGAAACTGAAGTAACAGTTCAGTTGAGTTCAGTTGGTGCCGATTACGACCGTTCACTAAATTCCCAATGGAGTACATAAGGACCACTGTTAAAGTATCGCTCAAACCCATTAGGTTAAGTTTGGTGGTTATGGGATATGTAAGTAAATAAACAGTTGAAAATTTATTTCTTGAGGCCAGTAAACTGTGTTATCTATATGAATCAATCTAACGTTAACCCCAACCTAAATGCTTTGCGTTCCATCCAGTTGAGTTTCGAAAATCCTTATCAGACAGCGTAACTAATTAATAGAATGCTACCTTGTTTGGGGTTATCGGTTGCTTCTCCGAAAATCCTTTTAAAACTTTGTTTCCTTGAGTAGACTGTAACTAGAACGGCAGTTCAGCTATGGCTAATTTATTTGATGATATTCAAGGCCATTTCCGCAGCCCGTCTTTAACGATGGTCTCGTAGAACAATAGATGGTCGCTAGGAAGCAAGAATGGTAAAATGCATTGATACGGATGATCTGGACCTTTAGCCTTGAACCTATATACCAGTCTTTGAGGCCAGCGCCGAGCCAGGTTCAAGCGCAACTACCTGTGCCAATCAGTGAACAGTACAGCCCACCTACGCTGTTCACATGTTTACCAGTGCTATCCTCGATGAGTAAGAAGCCAGGGGGGAGGACAACGTTCGTAACGGATAAAACACATGCTGGAAGAAATCTGCTTGTCTTGGTAAATCATTGATCTTCAACAAGGGCAACGATTTAGCAACCATCTATACACCATTATGAAATTAACCGCTTTAACCGATCGTTCTCAAGACATATACATAATACAGTCAGTGGGAGGGACAGTTTGACTGATTGCTAGATTTCGTTACGTTTGCATTTTGCAAATGTACACTCAACTGAACCACATTGCAGACATTGCACAGTGACCATTCACACATGGGCGACACAGAGCCCGCACGTATTTTATCCGAGGTCAGAACCGGTAAACATAGCCACAATGGAGGAGTGGCTATGACAACCGCTATTGCGAACGGCTTAACCCAATATCGGATTCAGCACGGATGCAACTGCTCTCTCAAAACAACATCCAAATTAACCACGGATGTTTCCTAATAATACCTTATTGATTCAGATGAATAAACCCCCAGGTATGGTCAAATCAGCTTGACTGGCATCTTTCCTGAAAGTCAATCTGGAATGCTATAGATTCTATTCCTTAATTGAATGACACTGCATATTCTTTAACCTGCATGCTATCGTGTACCAGACAAATACAACTGCAGTGTCCCAAAGAACCTGAATTTCGGCCTCTCAACTCGATGAATTACCATCAGTTAGCTTACCGTGTGGTCACGCTCAACTCACCCAGTGAATCGAATCGCCCGAACTATGAGTACGTGTGAACAAACAGATTATCAGTGTTTATGTCTTAGATCGGACAGAATAACAGCGATCAACACGCGGAGAAAACAGGTGGAGACTTTGAACTTCAGTTGAATAGTGCTGAAACGAGGTTGTTGAGGGGATGGACGAAACCGTACGGTAAGCGTAATGATTGTCACCGCCGTCCTGAGATTCAAATAACCGGAACAACATTGAAAGCAATGTTTTTGGCAGTAATGCATCAGTCATCGTAGCACGTACTGGTAATGAACGATCACATAAAACTCACTGATCTGGTCACGTTGAACAAATCACACATGTCATCGATCAAGCCGAGTTGAACGCAACGAATACTATAAATAAGCGAGGGATGAAGCCAGCTGGGTTTTACATACATTACGCAACCTTCGAATGATGTTATAACTCCACTGGCAGTGCGGAACCATAACACTAGGGCGTACTACGCTGGATTTCTACCACTCAGCAGGTGACCAAAACGAACGTCACGTTAGCCATTAATGTGACCAGTCTGACAATCAACCAATCAGAAGGCCGAAATCTATTGATCCAATTTGGCCGGAACACAAACAACCGGTAAGACAAATAAGCAGATGACAGGATAAAAGCAGATTGACCATCTGCAACAGTGGAAGTGCATCCACAGCATCCCTTTTTAACAAAAACGAGTCAGCCACACGTCATAAGAATGTTTTCTGAGGTTAACGCATAAAGGTTTGATTGGTTGACGAACACGATCAGACCTGCAAAGACCCAGTGTCAGAGGCGATTGGGGGTGCTTGGCATGTTGGCGTTATCGAGAATGTAACTAGCACTAAGTTAGGGGGTAGTTGATTGTTGGTCGGTTGGCATCCGTGGCTAGCTGTCAGCTAGTTGTCACAAGTGATTTGCGCGACGTGTCCAGATGAAGTTTCCAACTCTTACCAAATAGACAACATTACCCTTACGATTGACAGTTAGGTCTGGTAGCCAAACTTCCCCAGTGTGACGCATACTCCGCACAAAGACTACATCTGCTCGTCGGAAATATCTCGGGCGTGCTCCATAACGCCTACAGAACAGTGCCCCCATCGGCCTATTTCCCTCCGTTGGATTGCTCCTTGGCTGTATAGCGTCAAGTGGAACTCGTAACTGCCGTCCCACAAATACTTCAGCCGGTGACTGTTGTTTCATGATTGTTGGGTTAACTGTGGGCCCTCAGGAAAACACTAGTCCTTTCCCCCAATTCACCTTCTCCTTCCCATTTATGTAAGGTCTTCTTAGACATATCTACAAATCTCTCCGCTCGGCCATTAGACTGTGCGTGATGTGCTGGCGTGAATACGTGATCAACGCCGTTGCTGACACAACATGCTCGGAATTCCAGTGAACTGAACTGTGATCCACTGTCCTTTAGTAACACTTTCCGAACCCCAAATTAGGCAATCAATCGTCAGAGATGAGAAATGGTTGTTGATGTTGTAGCCGTTCGCATGAGAAAAAGTTCTGCACACTTTGAGTGTGCATCGTGTAGAACAAGTCAGGTTCAGAGCAAGATGTGTGTTCACTACACCACACACAACATCTCATCTAGTCTGTTAGGGATACTATAGATATAGGTCACTGTTGAACAATCTGATTGGCCAATGCAGATATGGCGTATACGATTGGCTGCACTCCACCACATCCTTCCGTTTTTAAAGATACTTCGGTATTCTTCGGTTTCGTAGAACGAACTCGTTCTCTTCAGTGGAACTGGATTCACCTGCTCCGGAACTTGTGTTCGTCGTTTCCTGTTTTCGTAGGTGCGCTCTGTTCCTCCTTAATGTCCCGTGATTTGTGCGTACCACACAAGAACGCTCACCGTCTCGACTTCCACAATCCCTGGGGCCCATCTGTCAAAGCCCATACCGAACGGCTGAATCCAAACGGTATCTCCTTCGTCCAGTCTTGGTAGCTCATGAGTCCCTTTGTTATACACTTGCCTTTCTCGTTCCATTCGTTGTTTCAATCGTTTTCTTACGGTGTCCCACGTGACAGTTTGTAGGGCTAGACGATCTTCAACTAGTGGTATTCGAGTTCTCGTTCTTCTTCCCATGAGCTGACGGGGTGTTTCTGTGTTCTAGCAGTGCCAGATAGGCGTCTTCTTTGACAGTTAAGCATTTCTTCATGATTTTCTTTGCCTCCTTCACAGCAGTAGACTGGCTGTGAGGTGGACTGGAGGCTTCGTGTTTAAACCGCCATTTTTCGGCAAATTCCGCAAACTGTTGTGCTGAAAATTTTGGACCACCATCTGATCTCACACACTCTGGAATGCCATATCTTGCGAATTGGGCTTTCAACCTACCGATTGTCTCCTCGGCGGATGTAGCATTTAACTTCTCAATTTCAAAAAAGTCGCTGAAATAGTCCACCAAAAGTAGATATGACTTGTCTGCATGCGAGAATAGATCAACCACTACGTGTTGCCAAGGTCGCTTGGGGATTGAGCGGCACACCATGGGTTCCTTTGGCTGTCGAGTCCCGTACTGCTTGCAGATCATACAGGTTGAAACAAAATCCTTGATATGACTAATCATGCCTGGCCAATATACGGTATCCTTAGCTAGTCTCGTACAACTACGCACACCGAGGTGCGAACGGTGTATTTCATGCATAGTGAGTTTTCTGGCAGCTCGTGGAATAATCAAACGTTTTCCACGGAATACGAGACCGTTTTCTGTGGTCAACTCATCCCGGACCTTGAAATAAGGGCGAATGATTTCACTCACTTGTCGTACGTTGTCGGGCCAGCCGTTTCTGATTTGCTCTTCGAGCTTCTCCATCTCTTCATCATCGGCAAACGTCTGCCTTATTCATGGTAACCACGAGTCTGATTCAGCGAGCGTTAGGTATACTTGTTCATATCCAGTGCAGTTGTTTTCTTCCGTTGCCAGTGGGGCTCGCGATAGTGTATCCGCCAGTACCATGTTCTTGCCAGGAGTGTATCCGATCTCGAAATTGTACTTCTGTAGGCGTACCAGCATTGCCTGCAAACGGCGCAGCGCTTTATCCAGAGGCTTTTTTTTTACAATAGTTGTCAATGGTTTATGGTCGCTTTGGACGATAGTTTTTCTCCCAAATGTGTAATCGTTGAATTTTTCCATTGCAAAGACCACCGCCAGCAGTTACTTTTCGATTTGTGCGTATCGGGTCTCGGCGCTACTCATGGTTCGACTTCGGAAATCAATTGGCTGTCCGTTCTGCATGAGAACTGCTCCAATCCCATTTTGGCTGCTGTCACATTGTATCATTAACGGCAGACGTGAATCATAGTAACGTAATACAGGAGCTTTGACGTTTAATTGTTTGATATGTTTCCACGCTCGCTCCTGTTCCTCTCCCCATACCTATGGAGTATCCTTGTGGGTAAGTAGCCTGATGGGCTCCATGATTTGAGCTAAACAGGGCAGAAATCGACTCAGGTAGTTAATCATTCCGTTGAAACGAGCAATATCCTTCACATCATTCGGGTGTGCCATATTCATTATTGCACCGATTTTTTCTATCAGGCTTGATTCCTTCTCTGGATAAAACTTACCCATGGAAAGTAACCTCGTTGGTGCAATATTCAATTTTCTCTTGTTTGAGTTTGATGCCTACCCGTTGGCCTGACCCAGACGACAGAAGAGGTTTTTGAACCAGAAGAAACTACCTGAGAACGTGAAAGCTATCTGGAATACTATACTGAAAATCCATTGAACTTGTCATCCACACAGTCCCAGAAAAAGAAAGATGTGGTTTCAAGATTCAACGCCAAAGTGGTTGGTACACTATCCCTGTTCGTTAGGTACATTATTCAATATTGACTAATCAGATCCAAGCTCCACGTTTGCTGTTTCACCAACGATTCATAAACCATGGTTCCCGCCATAGATGTGTAGCTGCAAATGTGTGCTAATGCAACATAATCAGTTGAGGCTTATTAAAACCAGTCCAACCAGTCCACTAGTTTACATACAATTGCTGGGGCTGAAATCAGTTTCAACTTTTGAGTATTGCGCATGTCAACATTTTACGTTTCATAGATAGCTCTGTTAAACAAATCCAGCCGAAAATCCATCAGGCGAAAAAGGTCACAAACGGACATAGTAAAGAAAGTTAACCATGAAATGGATAGTGACAACGCTTATGGAATAAAAACGAGACGACGTGAATACAACATCGAAACTTTCCCGAAGAAGATATCAACTTTCCGCTAGTTAGCTAAAAGGGCAGATCGTCCGGAGTCTATCAGAAGGTACTGCTATTAGCTGTCTGGAAGTACAGCCGTTTTGGTTTCTTGAAAAGCAACTGGATCAACCTCACAGTTGTTGATCATTCTACTGGGATACTTTACATCAACCTTGAGTCAAATTCCGTTCCGATGTAGCTGACGAATGGTGGCATTGTCGAATTCAGTGAGCTCTGCTGTTGATGTGCTAAGCTAACACATGATGATCCCCGAGCTAGTCGAGGATAGTTTTTCAGAAGTAGATCACACTACTAATACTCATGCGTCTAAGATAAAACTGCAGACTTTTGGACTTCAAGAACACAGCCCGACTGCTTGTAATTGCGTAGTGCTCCACACTTTGGTTCCACGGGACTAAGTTTTCTATGAAGGTAACCAGAGCAGCCAGTGTAGTCCGGCTGGCATGACTGACGTTACTCTTCAAGATCGGAATCAGATTTTCCGCCGTTCCATTAGAACAAGAATGCCGCCCGGATGTATACAGACACACGCAGTCTATGTTGTCAGATCATGTTTTAAGTTTCATGACGGAAAAATGGCATTCCTCATCACTCTTCAAAAACTGAGGTACACCCACATAGCCGAAGCGCCTCTGCGCGGTTTTGGCAGTAAAGATGCCTCAGGCCATTTGAAATAAGAAATAGCTGGCAGTGAGGGGTGACACCAGTTAAGGGACGATTCCCAGTAGTTAGCATGTACTCGGTGTTACAGGGTGCGATTCTCAGGACGGGGGTCGACTTTTGTGTGCTCTGGCATCGTAATGTTTTCCACCACTGATCTCTGACCAATAACACAGTTGCCTTTCATGAGATTTCATTTCCAAGTTGAACATCACTTACATTTGATCACAGCCTTCGCCTCCAGATAGACTTTCCAGCCAGCCTCTTTCGAAAAGAACCACTAGACTCGAGTTTCGCTATCATTATAGCTCGTTAGTAGTGCATATCCTTGCCACGGCCAGGATTTGAACTCCGGCCATTCCAATCATGAGGCAACCGTGTTGACCATTGAGCCATTGACCTCACGTTAGGCACGACCGAATTATCAAATCTGAACCCTCATTTCACTTTATCGATCCCCATTTCAAACAAAACCATTAGAACGCGAACACTGGTCGTACTGACTTCAGTACCGAATTTACAGTACCCTGAAACGATTTTTTATATCGAACAGTTAGGAATGAGTGGGATGGACAGTCGGTCGGTGTATTAGCAAAGGTCACCAAGTCCAGGGTCGCGTTCACCTCGCGAACAATTGTTTCTGATCACATAAGGCCGGCTTCAGTCGACTGATTGCGACAGCCTCAGCAAACGGCAGGAGTCTTCGATTAGGATGACGCAATAAGATTCTGAATACACAAGCAGGGTCAATGACATGAACAGTGGACAGGATGTACTTTGCGACTGCGGTCATTGGTTGCTTACGTGTTTCAACGACACTGCCGTACTTCAGCAACACGAAGTTCTGCGCCCATTTGGGCAAATGTTCCATCACTTTGGAGAGCCAGTACCTCTCGGTTTTGCCTATGTAAGTTTCTTTGCAGTTACACATATATTGGTAGATGAGGTGGCACCGACAGGCTGATCTCCTTTGATTGAAGACACAGGCAGTTTTTTGGTTCGAGTTAATAGACAAAGTTTGGGTGCATTAAGGGTTCCTTGGGTAGAATTCATCAGTCTTTGAGTTGTCTGATGCACACTGTAATCACCTTTAAAATTCTATTCCACATAAACCTTCTTTCTGTTCGGATGGCAGTTCCCGTCCACCATGCCTTACTATGAACTTTTCTGGATAGCCATTCGATTGCAGTACGGACGTGATCAACTCTGCCTCCTCCACAAGACTGTCCTGTGTACAGATTCGTCTTGTGCGTGTGAATAATGTATTTGCTAGTGCACGTTTGTGATGGCTCCGCATGAAACCATTACAGTTTACTTATTGACCGGAACACGTGGATTTCCTATAGACAGATCTTTTAATAGAGCCACCTTCCCGGTGACTTACGAGTATGTCTAGAAGCGGCAAACAGTTATCAGTCTCAAATTCACACGTTACCTTCACGTTCGGATGACAAGTACTTAAGCGCACACCAGATTTTGCCGCCATGTATATCACTTAGCCCTGTCCTCCAGAGGACTGGAACTAGTGTAGACTTCCTTGCTGTAGTCATTCTTGTCACAAGTATGATAAACCGCAGTTTGACACTGACAAGTTAATCGAAGTTGGGGGTCATTGTTGGATAGGCACTGACTGATACACATCGTGGCAGGAAATGATTCAGTAACATTAAGAAGTTGTTGTACAAATCATTCGGTATCATTGTCTCCTTGGATGCCTTTAGGGAACACTCCCGGTACAAAACAGTTGCTTGCTCGACGATCATAACTGCACACACCTCCGGTTGAAAATCTTATTGGGGTACACAAAAAATATTCGTCCCATCTCTGTTGATAATATGCGTAACCATCTGGTCGCTCAGGATCTCCTCTAGTGAGTTATCAAAATTACAGTACCCAGCCTGTTTCTGTAATCGTAGGATGAAATCTGAGTGCAACTTAAATGGGCTAGACATTAGTGGCTTAACTTGGCCCGCTTAGCTATTGGAAAACCGAAAACAAAACAAGTTGCAGTATGGGTTTTCTTATTTCCGCATATGACGTTTTGACCGAGGACCTTAGGAACTCCAAATTCTTCAGTAGGTAGTGAGGAATTTTTCCATTAGTAGTCAGAAAGTGGGCAGTGGTGATGGTGGTCCGATATTATGCATTCACAGATGTTGTACCATATTTCGGAGACAGCAACCCGGTTGAACGTAGGTAATGGTGAACGGATTAAAATGGTGAATATATACAACGCTAAACAATGTTGCCGTGCAAGTATCTAGCGATAGTAGGCCGATGAGAAAAGGGGAAATGGAGTTGTAGTTAACCGGTACACCTCAAGACATTGCGGGTGGACCATTGTGTCAATGATCTGGGTTGGACAATGGGAAGGCTCCCTGCGCTGTAGTCAGGACGACAATAGCGTTCGCCAGGTAATCACACTACTGCAGCCGGACAAATATCGAAACCATCATAGTGGTTCAGATCTTGAGTTCTTGTGCTAACATTCATTAGCTTTTTCCTTTCGCATAAGTTATTCAGAAAGCCATAGGACTCCTTCGTGGTTTTCAGAGTGTCGGTTTTTGTTCCTCGAACCTACCTCACCTTGAATGCGTAATCCTATTGGAACGACGCGATGAAGCAAAGTTCAGCTCACATGCAAATGAGGAAAACGCGTCTGCTTAGAACACACGCATTCACAGAGCTATCCGCCAAGAAGCCATCGAAAAACCGCACTGATTGTCGTGGACATCCATCACTAGCTCACGGTGGCAATCCCATGGCACACGATCCGGACCACAATGGAAAGTGAGCAATCACCCACAGTGTACAAACAGCACATGTAGCACAATCACGTGAGCATAATACTAGCTTATACAGGTTAAAAGAGGACGCCTAAATGCACATAGACAAATAAATGGTGTGTTAGGTGGACATAAAGGTATTTCATAGCGAACACACTTGAGCAAATCGAAATGCGATCAATCAGGCAATTCGTACTAATCATCAGTTGTGCGTAACGGATTTTTCTTTGCAGTTCTGCCTTATTCAAAGTGTCAGAAATTCAAGACGGATCGAATAAATATATGTCGTGACTTGACTGAAATCACACCGGTGGAAATCGTTATGTTCAGTGTTTCTTCTGTGACGAGCATAAGAAACTGCAATAAAAACTAACAGTTTTCCTGAACGGTCACCAAACTTGCGCGTTTCAAGTTCTCATTATTTAAGTCACAACAGAATTAAAAGTTTGAGACTTACTCAACACAGTGGCGACCACTTCGAAAGCGTACAGCAGATTATTCTGAAACAGTTTCACAAAAGGAAATACGAACAGGGGCAACCAATCAAGTTCGCCGAACAACGGAGACCAGAAAGCCAAGGCAGAGCAGACCCTGAAGGGAAGCGGAGAAAACATCAAACCAGCTCACATTCAACTGTGACAATCATTGTAACATCGCAGGTGATGCTCATATCTGGATGGCCTAAACGCTTTCAAATGGTAGCCCGGACTGAGCAAGGTTTTTACAGTAATTCGGTTATCTTGAAAACGTTATCTTAATAGGATCGAGACGATACGATATAATTCTAGGACGTTGTTAAAGTAACCACATACTCCAAAGATTGTCACACTCTTAGTCTGCAACAAAAACAAGCGCACATTTTAGGCGTGCTTACGAGGAAAGTAATCGGCCGATTTCACTTACGAACCACCAATGAAGGAAACAGATTTCTGGTACAGCCCGAAATCTCCCATCAAGAAATTGAGGAAACACAATCATTTAGCAGAACAGAACGACCTGAACTCAAATCGTATTATACGTTGAGAAGATAACACCAGTTTAGAAAATTCATACAAAACAAACCGAGTCCCAACAGTGGCAAAGGCTGCACCAAGTCGGATCGACTGATACTGCTTACGATGAACCTAACACAAGTGAGCGCAAAAATTTGACATTGCTGGTACACCAGCAGACACATATGACGACTAAATACGAAATGGTCTGCAAACAAGGAGTCCGTTCGAAACCGCAACAGATCCCCACGTTCGACAGTTTCGTCAGAATTTTGAAAAAAAAAACCACTTATCAATCTACGAAATAATTCAAATTAATCCGCATTTCATTTCTAAGCGATGGAAGACAATATGCATTATGCACAGTTGATAATAGATGAGTTATGACTATGATCTACTGATTCTGAAATTTGCTCGCTATCGTTTTTTCACTCTCCTCTTCACATGGAACGCAGGTGAGCAAATATCGATGATAAAACAACCTTTTTTCCGGATTGTAAACACAAGCTGAGCTACAAAGCCACGCCGGGATCTCGGAAATTTCACGTGTGGACTCATTCACCAACGCGTCGCGTTGTCTCATATGGAGATCACCAAATGATTCAGGAGATTGACCGCCTTAACAGGATTTCTCAAACAGTTCACGCTAAAATCCACCAACGCCACTGCAATTCGGTGGTTTCCATATGAGACAATTGAATGGGTGGGTGGCTGAGTCCAAATATGAAATCTTTGAGCTACCGACATGGCTGGTACAGTGCCTGCCGCGTTTGGACATGCCGTTTCAGCTGCCAGTTTAAATCCAACCAAAGCCCTGAGTTTTCACAAGTGGGTCTCTTCCAAATAATCAATTTCCCAAAATTTTTACAACTGATATAAACATGACATAGTAACCTCAGAGCGGAACGATCACAAGGGCTTAATCTGCAACCGGAGGCGAAGACCGGTGGTCAGAACGTAAAATTCTATGATTATTGGCCCGCGTTGATTCCAAAAATATGAGTCTAGCGCCAGATTAATTCCTCAAACTTCGATTGATCACTGCCTAATTTAACAAATGTGTAAGTCAATACGGATAATGCAAACTGTGTGGTTGTTTATAATTATGTACTGGTTGTCACAGCTCGTGAGTTTTATTAAATGTGGACCAGAAGTGGTTAATTTCTATACGAATTTTTTTCTTCTCGCGGAGTCCAGGTTCGCACAATCCTTGTTTTCATAATTATTGTGACTTAACTGATCTGATAACCAAATTTTGCCCACCACTTCACTGTTGCCATGACTTCAATGAGTATTTCCGAACAAGTTCGATCAACACTGTATGATGAAGAATCGACCAATAACGTAATACCTTCTCTTTCCAGACAAGACATCTACGTTCGCATATCAGCTCGACTCATATGGTCTGATTTTTTTGTGAACAGTCACTGTGCCAGGTTACTTATACGCACACACAGCAGATGCATCAGAAATAAATGACGCTGAATTGAGGACAACACTAGTGAATGAAATTTACTGGCATGCAGTACGGTGACATTCTGAGGTCAAAATGTCATTCAGACACGGCTAAATTACCACAGAAAATCTATTCTAGCATTCAGGACCTAAACAAATTAGGTGGGTAGAGCAAAAGGTGGCATCAACTTTCGGCAGTAGTCGTGTGCGCAAGTGAAGCTTCTGGAAGAAAAATATGCCAGAAAAACGAATTACAAACCAATGGGAATGATGCATATTTGGAAAACGCCCTGTATCGAGTTAGCCGCTCAGGGTAATGAGGCTTCCAAAGGGTATGCAGCCTCAAGATTTGTAAAAATTCCTCATATTTACGATTTCAGAACCTGAATGGTATTTTGATAAAAATGTAGATAACACTTCGTTTAACAGGTTTTACCATTACTAAATCCTGTTAACCATTTATAAATGTGACCCACTGTCCATTTGGTCATAGGAAGTTAAACAACTCTGGAACAAGATGACTCATGTTTACCTCTGTAAAACTCGCATCAACTTGCGTCCACGAATGGGATAGCGAGCGGGCAAATTCGCATAAGCTGGGTGGTTGCCTTTTTGAACCAGGACTGCGAAAGCTTGTGTGTTGTACGGGAGTTGCAAAACCGATCGCCATATAAACAGTCTGAAATGTAAAACCGAACGAATCGGGTTGGGAAGAGTCGCATAACTGACATTCAGTTCACTCATTCACAAAGGAAATCATCAGGCTGACAGTACAGAACAGTGGGTTGGGCCACCAATCATCTCAACAAGAAAGATCCCAGAGAATAAATTGATCGAAAAACCAATGAGAGAAAGCACAATATAAGATGAAACAGGACAGTTTGAAATGATGCGAATGTGTCTCCTTCGGTGACTGCCGCTCGTGTCTCTAATCGGCGATCCGACTGATAACGAGGCGATGATTACCTACCCCAATCAAAGGAAACATTAGGATTTTCATACCTCGTAACTATGTCGTTGCTTGAGCATCCAGATTTTTCACCCAACTGTTGATAGTCTGCGTAAATAATGGTCGGTGTGAAGAACGCTTAGCCAGGATGCAAGGGACGTAAGTCACCTAACGCAAACAGTTTACTGTGACTATTTCTTCTGTTGACCACTTGACCAGGGTTTTCCGAAATATGTGCCAGCTACCTGGTGCCTCGTTTATACGAGTGTCCCTCCTAATGTAGATTAAGTAGAGGAAAATACAATGGTCACACACTGCTAATCGGTTGATACATTCGCTGTCACGAAGCAAAATAAGGAGCACGCAAGCATTATGCACCACACTTTCTACCAGGAACCAGAAGATTTTCCGATATCAAATTGGACGCAGAAGGAAAAAGGCAACATGTGTATTTGTTACTCTCAGCAATATCGCCAAATTACGTGATCACGCTAGCTGAGTAAGCAGAAAAAGCCAAGTTTTCATGTGGACTGACTCCCATAGACAGGATGTAGTACTAGGAACGTCCCAGTTCTAAGACAATGCTCGTACTATAAACTGTGCAAGATGCAGGCAATAAAGACCAATTCAATTATTCATTTGGTTTTGACGTTCAGAGTTTGGGCGTCGGGCTACAGAGAATTGCCGCGCTCTTTAACGGCATAATTTCCAAAGTATTTTTAGATACGGCTGTATCCATTGTTAAACTGATACGGAACGCGTTTCACGAAATATAGTTTATACAGGATGCAAAATGTGTGCATATTAATGAGCATAAAAATAAGAATTTTAATACACGTTAGTCATTTCAAAGATATAACTCTGCCAAAAGATACACACATGCAAATTATTTTGAATCGTAGTAAGGAACCACTTCGCCCTCGCCATTTTGTTTACGCTCTAGCGGGGTTGTGCTACATCTCGAGACAGTTTACCGACAAGGTCGAGAGAGTGTTTGAAGAATGTGTTCCGGCAGATGCCCGCGCAAAGACGACTGTCCGCGTTGGTCACGTTGCCTCCACCACATTCACGTAAGCACAATGAGATCAGCGCTCAATGGAGCTATCAGGCCTTTGGCTCGAGCAGCATGGAGTGCGTGTATCAGTGGTAACGAGTCATGGTGTCCTCCGGTGCACGGTTCATCGTAGAGCTTTGTGACCAGCTTGTGCCTGCTTCACTGTTCGCCCTGAATTGATACCGAATTTGGATGACAGTCAACACCTTATGTCGTGAAAAAGTTATGGCTTATTGCTTTTTCCCCCTTGTTATTTCAACGACCCAAACAAGTGATCACTACTCACAAGCGGGAGTGGTTGAGCGTTCAGATTTGATAATTCGGTCATGCCTAACGTGAGGTCAATGGCTCAGTGGTCAACACGGTTGCCTCATGATTGGAATGGCCAGAGTTCAAATCCCGGGCGTGGCAAGGATATGCACTACTGAGGAGCTCTAATGATAGCGAAACTCGAGTCTAGTGCTTCTTTTCGAAAGAGGCTGGCTGGAAAGTCTAGCTGAATGCGAAGGCTGTGATCAAATGTGAGTGATGGTCAACTTGAAAGCTCAAAATAAAGGAAATTGTGCAGCTTTGAAGGAGGCTACCTCGCACTTTTAGTGAGCTCAAAATTCTACTGGAGATCCTCACCAATTACTGTCAAAATGAGGTCGAAATTCTGAGAGTTGTATTTTGAATCGTTAAGTTAGAGAAACGGCCTATGGTCAGAGCACGATGAACCCCGTTTGACCACTGTTGGATTGTCAACGTGATTCACACAAAACAAACTTTGTCCTATCGAGCGGTGCTGCCACAAGCGTGAAGAATACAAAACATCGAAACAGGACCCACAATCAACCAGCAATAAACTTATCTGGTTACACTCACAAAGTGAGCCGTTTTTCATTGCTAATTCCATAGAAACCAATAGCCTGTTGTTTGTTTTGTACCTACGACGAAGTTGGTACTAAATTAGTATATGTTGTTACTATAGTTTTTAAAATTCGCTGTCAATGATAAGAGGATTCCAAATCAACACTGGACCCTTAACACGTCCGCTAGACAAGTGGACGATTTCAGTTGTTAATCTGTAAAATATCTAAGGAAGATTCAAGCCATCTACTGAGGAAACCAAAGGCAAACACTGAACCCGGTAGCCACAGCGGGTTTATCTGAACCCGGTGGGGTGAAGTGAACAACACAGTGAAATGTTCTCACTAGGTGGTCATTTGTGTGTCTATTACCGCTCGTGCATATGTACCGAGAAGTCCGTCAACTTGAACGGGAAACGGATGCTATTCTCATAAACTGCACTTGGGCCTTATCGAAATAACGTGCATGCTGTTAGTTGCGTTCCAGTTTCAATGCGCATGAAAATGAATATCGCTACGACTGAATCCTCCGGTATCGGCTGAAACAGTTTGGAGCACGCACTGTTTGCAATCACTTACTTTGGTTAAACGAGCTGCAGACAAAACCGCTACACGGCTACACGGCTACACGGCGCTTAGTGACATTTTCGGTTCCCCACCGATCATACACATGTGAACAATCAGCAACCAATAAGGCCGTTAAGGAACTAGCTAGTAATAGGCATTATAAGGAAGCTCATTAACTGGCGGGATATGCCTACAAATCACCGAATGAGATGGGCAGGTTCAGTCAAAACAGTGCACGCACACGAGAAAAACCCACCTATATTTTTCCGGGAAGTGGCCGAATTCTTTAAGTAACAACCTCAACCGACGACGGTCTAAAAGACCGCCAGTCTGAAAGAAAGGAATATTGTCTTGTGGGTGGCAGGCACGAGAGCACAAACATATCACTAACAAGATCTGAATGTGATAAACCGCACAGAAACATCGTTTTTGGGCAAACACAAGGCAGCAGAGGACCTGTTTATAAGCAGTAAAATGGCACAAGGGGAAAGTCTAGCGTAAAAAGACTTCTGGATCAAATATTGTGGAATCAAAACCAAGCAGCACTCATACTGTCCTTATGGACAGACTACGACTTACCGAATAAAACCAGAAAGTTGGGTTTCCGGTTAGGACACAATGTCAGTACAAACAGCGAGCGCAAACGTTTTAAGATCGCCTCGGCTAAGTGGATGTTAGTATCTGCTAAGAGTTTATACAAGTAGTAAATGTAGTGGAACATGACAATTTGAAGGTAGCGTGACTCATCGATCTTTCTTTCATCGGAATTGGACAAGACCAAGAATGCACAGAATTCATGAACCGGATGGGAGGAATTCATCCGGTGGATATTGAAGCGACCTTATGAAATGTCACTTTTCTGATGATCCTTATGGTAGCCAGTGTATTTTTGTACGCGTTATTTTTACCTGCCCATAGGTTACAAAAGAGGCCAATCAGAACTCGATGGCATTCTACTGGACTGTGTAACGCTTTGTCTACAGCAGGTTGAGGGCCCACCCGAGCATCAGTTTGCTTAGCCGTTTTGCTGGTTAATTCATTTTGTGAGCATAGCTAGATCTTTGAATTGAAACAAGTTACAGAGCTTCCCGATGGAGCAATGAAGTTTCTCGAGAGTTACACCTCGATCCGTTGTCCACACGTTTACTTGTCTCCTGTGCTTAAACGCTGACTGTTGCAACTGATGCCTGGACAGCATCACGTCAAATACCCTATCCTGAGCTTTGTCAAGACTAAATTTCACTTTAGTAGTGAACAATCTCTTCAATCTGTGAATACATCTGTACATTCTGCACCGCCAACACGACCTGATAGAAAATGATGCTTCTTAGCCACTACTGCTTTGCACAGTACGTTCCTGAGAACAAAAAACCGAGTACCACGCAAACGGTACCCCAAGACGATCGTTTCAGCCGACCTCATTGTTTCCAAACTGTACACCAACTGCCAAGCAGGTTAATCCGGTCTGTTCGCGAAATTACTCCAGGCTTTTCACTCTGAACAGTTTTAATTAACACTCAACTCGCTGGTGCGCCCTCACCTTGAACCAAGTGTTCACACTTATCGCCCATATCACGTGAAAGGCTCCTGTCTATTTGAGAAAGCATAACGATGTGTGACAAGCTTGGCCACAACACTGCTCGCTGTCATATCTGAACGGGCTTTTTAAACGGGGCTAATGTCCCACACGTTAGACATGCGGAAGTCAACTTAATGTTGGCATATGGAATCCTCCACCAATCATACCATTCGTAGGCAAACCAACCTCCGAGGCAAATAAGCTGCCTGACGTACACGCATTCAGAGTTTGTTACGCCTAATCTGGAACGCCATATCAGAGTCTGTCATGACACCGGCATTGGTTGATGTTTCCCAGCGCATGCATTCACTCCAGGCACCAAAATAAGTCTTCTGACAATCTGGCCATCAGAATAACCCCAGTAGAATAAAGCTGTGTCTGACCTTTCACAATTGCATCTAGGCAGTCGTTTGCTTTTGTATGTTTAAGTATGCGTGCTACAGATTTCATGGTTCCTGCTGCCCAGTGTTCTTATCATTCTCTTCCGGCCTTTTTCTCAATCGTACTCCTACAAACTTTGACTTTCGCTCTCAATTTAACCGAAGCCTGTCAAATCTCGCCTTGACCCTTCTTCTATAGTGCAGTGGGAGTTCATATATATAAGCATTTTAGTTTCCTATAATCCGTAACCTTCCAATGAGTCCGATGACCAAATTGCCAGTAGTATGCTCGACAATATTTATTTAATCCACTCTAATGATCTGTTGACATTCCGATGTCACCATACGTCATTTTCAATAGCCGGGTGAAAAGGTTCTGACACCTTTCGATGCAGCACCACATATTCGCAACATACTCAACATCAAACCGCCACAATCACACCCAAGCCTCCGCAACATCGGATTCACATGCGACAGCACACGATTGCTAACCTCTTGAAACGTGGCGACTTGATAGTGAAATTGCTTGTCGAAATGTAATTATCGCCGTGGCATACTTAAGGATGCAGTGAATCCACCAGTGTATAAAGTGTACAACTTATATGTCCTAAAAACAAAGAAAACCAGAGCCAAAATTCGATCAAACAATATCAGTAATGGAGATATCATGTCCCTCTGTTTTCCAGACGGCCTGCAAACAAATTTGTGTGCAAAACAACTACAGACAAGTCACGTAATGGACCTGTGTATCGAGGGTTGTTAGGCTGAATGTAAAAAGCCGAATGGTATTCCAATACTGATAAGTCAACCCACTGCTGGTTACCAACACGCTTGGAATAACAATGTACGTATGAAACCGGTTAGCACACTGGTGCTCGAGAACAGTAGTAAGGTATTGAACAAGTAAAACTGACGGGATAACAACATCTATGAAGTAAGACTTACAGGGTCTGTGTTTTGCGTACCCTCCGAGTCATTGTGAGAATGTTTAGTGGACATCTTCTGGTTGAGTGTTCGTAATGTAGGTGTCTTGGTTGTGGATCGTTTGCCACCCTTTGTGAGCTGTGCATTCGTTGGGGCAGGGGCAGATGTCAAATCACCACGTCGATTGCAACGTACGATACTCTCCTCCTCAACTTTTATGGTGCGTGGTACTGGCTGAAAGAAATTAGTCATTAGGAATCAGAAGTCAAGCACAGATGATAGCCGACCTCTAAATGATGATTCAATTCGTTTCTCTTCATCCGAGTTGATCGATTTAAAACTCAATGAGCACGTTCGAACAAACTATGGGACGTCGACCTTGGTCACAAGAATATTTTGACCAATCATGGCGGTTTGCGCATTTGGACTAACAACAGGGCAGCATGAAAAAGCCAACCACATCAAGTGATGTGTCAGACAGAGACTAGATGAACAGCGATGTTCGAACCTTCCGGGATGATGGTTCATCGGCACAAATGTGACCAATGTGATCGACTGATGATTTGTCAACAGAAACTGAGGGCACTCCATAGTTAACAAGGAACCGCACGCAATGTGCATTCCCCCAGTGGTTGGCCTAGTAACCAAATAGGCCGGAAACTTCAGAGAGGATGGTGGTTAATCTGGCTTATCGAAGCGAATGCCATCGTTTAACCGAGTTGCTTGCGAAGTAGAACATAAGTAATTAAGCTCAGTGGTGAAAGTCGATGAGAGACTATTACTCTTAAATGCAACTCGGCCGTTTGTTTGCAATGTGTGGAAGCTTTGGTGTTCACGGCATGGATTTAGATAAAGGGCTTCGTCCATCAAGCTTCATCGTATTCTCCTACGGCATGAGCTAGGAGCTCTTTTTTTAGGGCTGTATACACTTAAGCAATATTTTCATCCACGGACGTATAATTGATAACGATCAACACAATGATTCACCACCACCTTTATAAAAAACACAACCTGCTTGCATTAGCACAATTTGCTTGGACACTTCACTGTTTGAGAACCGAGAGTTCGGCTTCGACTCTCGAATGTGTGAGACAGGCCCAATTTTCACCCAGCTGTAAACTGAATACTAGATCTGACCGAAGTGTTGCACTTCAGCAGCTATATACAACTTCGGTCAAACAATATTTAGGGTCGCAGAAGAATGTGAGATAGCGTGCTGGCTCTGAATACCAACAGTAAGGTTGTGATGTCAAGTCCCGGTTACCTTGAATGCTTCTCTCATTTGCGCTCGGGTAGTCTGAAACTAACCAACTCACGAGTAGCTTAAAAAGTCACATGGCAGCAAAGACATAATAAGGTAAAATCTAAATATTTAACCGAACAGGACCATCGATCTTCTAAACGGGAGTAGCACTAGCTGACTCGTTAAACACAACTACGAACTCTGACGTGAACTCTATATAGGGTTAAACTCTCTCCGAATTCACGCTCTAAATATGAAACACAGATGAGGGACCGTGAACGATAAGATGTTGAGATTGCTACTAAAGTACACTCATACTAACATGATCATGTATGCACAGTCGAATCATCCCACACAACACGAGACCGTTGAATTGTGGTGGCAATCCACTACCTTCAGCGTTATCCGGAAAGCACCTGTCTCTTTTGCTAATGATCGTTTTAGGTAGGTCACTGCAACGGGGGTAGTTGAAATTGCCATATCATTCTAGACGAGTAATCCACACTAACTAGCTAACTAAAAGTTGACACTTTTTACAGTCATACTCGTCTTTAATCCTAACACTGCAGACCAACAACTTGTTAATAATGACTAAGTTTGGTCACCATCGCCTGTAACTGAAGTCCAAATTGTCATGACAAGCAGTCGTGCTTTGTTTCTATGGAACAGGAATTACGTAGGTTTGCAACTTCACCACACACGCGGCATATTGACCATGTCAATCGTAGTGAACGCTCAGAACAATCTCCGCCACAACCATAGCAGACCTTGACGAAGTGTGATGGCTTGCGCACCTAGATGAACTATTGAGCTAAATTGGACGTGTGGTAAACACACCAACACAGTCAATAATAACAAGTAGACCAATAGGCAGAGATCCAAAGAACTAATCTCTTGGTACTACAGGTTAGAGGTTGGACATCATTTCCTGTAAAAATACTAGTTCCATTAAAATGACGCACATACACACCCACACATGTTGACTTGGGATAAGAGATTTTGAGCCACCGACTCTGGTTGAGAATACTAATTATTTCACTGTGTAGACTTGGGCGTCCTGCCGACATCTAACCCATGACCACAAACGTTCACACCACCTATAATCCCATACGGCATCGACAGTCTCGCAATATTAAACGGGTATCCAATCTGCTGCATACAGAGGGATGGGCAAATGAAATGCTACTGTTGTGAATCCAGAAGGCGGATGACACGGAGGTTGTTTTATTGGAGAAACCAATACACCACTTAAGCGTCTCAACGGAACTAGGAACAAAAACACTCATTTGCACACCGCACTCTTCTGAGGATGCTCCAGTCGCTTTGGACACCATATCTCATTTCCGTCATGTGGCGAAAGCCATTAAATGTCATTCTGCCTTCCAAAGATCTTTCCCGTATCTCTCCCGTATTTATCCCGCGATCATTTCGATCCATGCTGCTACTGAATAGTGGTGTGAGTAGTATGGTGCGACCGTCTATTCTCACTACACTACTTCTGATCCCTCTACCACCACCCCGATCCTCCATTTTAGTAATTACATTACAGGTCCCGCGACAGACACCGCTAATTTCAATAACACTATTCAGTAAGTCCCATCTCTTAACACTCAGCTTACGCCCCCCCCCCTCGTCTCTTGCTTAAGTCTACAATGTAAATTAATATAACCGCTTTCAACGTTCGTACTTTGAAACAGGTGGGTCAACAGGGCACTCTCACACGGACGTTATACTCGTTGAATGCCGATGTCTGCTGAATTTCAGATACTAGAATCCAGGACGGTAGTCAACGAATCGAACTAACAGCACAGACTCTCCCTATTCGATCCCGACTGTATAGTTCGGGTGACTCCACGACCACTACTACCAGTCAGGTTGGAGTAGATATAGCCCATAACAGAATGGCTGAGGCCGCATTGGTAGGTTTGATTCCCGTTAACTGTAGACTCTGTAGCGTTCGATTGACAGGTTCCGCTGAAGCTCTCGCTATACGGCCAATCATCGGAAATCTTCCCGATGTGCCAAAATACTGCAGTAATATAGGTGTCAAGTGTGATTTGCTCGGATGTGGATATTCACCACAGGTCAGCAAATCGCTCTGATATAGCCACTTTGGTCGGAGATATGAACGCCCAGGTCGGTTGCCTTGGTGAAGCCAACTCTCGTTTAGACAACAGGTCTGGACCAGAAACACATCACTCGGATATCGATGCCGTTGCAACTATACATTGAGTACAGAGTATATTTCTCCCATAATCGTTTTAACCGTCGTGTCATTGAAATGTTTTGCGCCCTTCTTCTCTAAATTAGACCCAGATTTTAATAAACCACAGAGCTTTTTGTTATAGATGGGACGGCTCCAATCGGGACGGCTGTTCTTAGTGAATCATATGCATGGACTAACCCAACACGTTCCTACGTTTTCGTTTCGTTTTTGCCTTTTCTGGGCAACCACTCCACTGACAACGGCTGACTGATAGGAAACTGGCTACACCGTCATTTAAAAAAATGTACTAAACTAGCCTAGAAAGCATGCTGAGCAGCTCTTATATCCAAGATTCTGATAGCTACTGAACCCAAATCGCATAGGCCATTCAGAAATCAGGTACTGTGGCATGCGACACGGTATTTCGTGGGTCAAACAAACATTGGATCTCGGGGAAATCCTCAGAAATAATACATGGCAAACGGAAAATTCCTCATGAAAGTTCATATAACAAGCGTAGGAGGTATACCGGTAGGGAGCTGAGGTGCAGCCCGATCGACAAACGTGAGGCCTGGCTAACGGAGAAAGTTGAGAAGATGGAAACCGCCTTCACCTCAATGAACATTGGCGGACTAGTTTAACTTATCAAATCTCGTGCCAACACTTTTCAAAGAAAGTGGGAAGCCATCGAAAGAAGCCTTGGAGCAGTTGTTTCAACTTGTGTGGACGAAGGAGAACATTTCCCCGCTCTTGGACCACTCGATACTAGTACCCATTGGATCCCCAATGGATCAGCGGCCGTTGTGAAAAATACAGTGCAGTTAGCTGGAACCCAGCCACCGCCAGCGATCCGGCATCCACTAAACTTCATCGACCCATTGCAGATCGAGAAGTAAACATTAGAGAAGAGCATGCAGGGTGAAGTCTCGGGTGGGAATATATAGATTACACTGTTATTCTTCATCAAATTCTGGAGTAGTATAATGTGTACGACCGGCCAATAGTTGCCGTATGTCTCGACTATAAAGGTGAGTTCAGTTCGGTAGATCTACCTACACTTTTAGAGTCGCTCAATCTCAGCCATGTACCGACCACGTTTGTGAACATACTGTCGGAGCTTCACTCCCACAATTCAGCTCAAATTAGGGTTTACGGTGACAGTTTCAGTATCGGGATTGGCCTATGTCAGGGCTGTCCACTCTCACCATTTATGTTTAACTTTGTCATAGACGAAACAATAAAGGACTGTCTGGGGCACTCAGAAGATGCTCACGTGAACCTCCTACCTGGCGGAACACTGACTGGTCTTGATTATGCTGACGACAAGGAGTTGCTGTTTGACACTTTCCAGTCAATGCTAAACTCAATCTCACGCTCTGTTGGATACTTCGCAATGCGTTTTGTTGTCTCAAAACGCACAGTGTTTCTACAAGTCTGTTGTGATTGCGTGAATTGTATGTTGGATAATATAGTTATGGAGGTCGTTGATTGGTTTGGGTAGTTGGCAAGCTGCATCAGCGGCACCGGAGGTATAGAGAATCGAATTGAAGCTCGTATCTCCAAGGTTTTGTAGATATTCGATCATCTAGGACACCAGTGGTGTCGAAGACGCACTTCTCTGATGCATAAGGGTCACATATATTAGGCCAACGTGAGGGTTGTGATACGTTACGACTGCGAAAGTTGGTCGAACAGGGTGGAAGATGTGAACCGATGTCTGCATCCAACTGCTCGTATCGGGTGGCACTGACAGATAAGCATACATGAAGTTCGGAAGTGGATACTTGATAGTGGCTACCAAGCGAGTTCATCTGTTCACTTTTTACGCTTGCACAGGCTTAAGTAGTCAGGTTATGTACCCAGAATGCCATACTGAGTACTCCTTGCAAATGCCGCGGCCGATTGGCGTAAGGATTGAGATGAACAGAGGATTTCTTGGCGTCCAGAAGTGAAGAAATTCACTAAGGGGTTCGTCTCCTAAGTGAGACCCTTTGTGGCTCATAGAGTCGGTGACCGAAAAGTTTAGGTGGGGTGGTGGCTAATCCGGCCCAGTAGTGTGGACACTACCGTCGTGGCAGTCTGCTATCGTGTGCCACCCTTAATGGCTATGAGAATAGGTATGCGCAGTCTCAGTCATTCATTCACCTCACATCCAGTCCATAGATTGCGCACTTTAACTGTCTCACTCACACACGCGCCTCAGTGTCAACGCCCAAGGTCATACAGACCGACACTTACGCGCATCGCGAGCTAACGCTTGGCCCAACAACTTCGGTCAAGGCTGCCCACAATTTCCGCCCAGCGATTGTCACCTTCCAACATCCGAGCGAGAGCGGGTCCTGCCTTGGTGACAGCTTCCAACGCCGCGTCTCAAAAGACGAATACTGCAGCAACACGCCAATAGGTAATGCCGTCAGTTACGTCGCAAATTCAGAGCTACACACTGCCTAAACGTGATCTTGTCCCTCCGATATTCCTAAAACATACATCCCGTATATTTGGACTATTATTAACAGTACTTTGATCATCCCCGGTATTATTTTATAGTATGAGCCCACCACAGTTGATACCTACTTTCTGTCGTTTATATGATGATGCTTTAATTCAATTACATATTTCAATCGTGAACCGTGAAGCCTCGTTTTGTAAGGTCTTCTTTATTTAATCATAGCTCTATGGCTCCCATTTACACCTCTCTTTGGCCGAGTAGAGCAAGCGCACTGGAGGACGCGGGGCATTGAAACTTATGAGGTGTAGGCACCTCTATGCGCAATGTTCGAGTAGAGACAGTTATTCTTAGCAGTTAAGTCCCTTCCTTCTTTGGTTATTGCCTGCCTTTTTCTCCACAATTGTATGGCAGTTAAACGATTGTATGGTAGCTAGAAATCAATAACGTACCTTGTCCCTCTCGCATGTTTGACTTAGGAATTTGGAGGATTTTCAGACTGTTGTGCGCATGAAATAAACTGCAAGCAGGAACGCCAATCATAACCACCCGCAACTTTCAGAACAGCCATTAGTGAAAGTGAACAGTAGGATTAATGATAACTATTGGCGGTCGAAGGTGAAGACAGTTTTTCTTAAGGGAAAATTATGGCCGCGGTCGATATTGTCCTAGGAGAACACGTCGGAGATTTAATTAATTTGACATGTAGCGGAGCATACCAAAGTAACAGCAAAGAACAATCAAATCCCAAAGCTGGATAACGCGAGAAATCCAAAGAACCATTGTCAAAGAGAATCAACCCAAAGGAAGACGAATGACAGATAAACATTCCAAACAGTCAATACAAGACTCAAGTGAGTACGCTAACAGAAAGCCACATGTCGTTTAAAAGGAAGCCTCAATGCACTGTGACTTGGAATTCGACAGTGAAAATGTGGATGGACAACCGGCAAGCAGTGAATGCGAAGTAAACAATATCTATCACACTTTTGTGATCAATTTTGGCTATTTTGCGTTTCTACAATCATTCCCAATCAGTAGCAAACTAAAATCGGCACCATCCATCAAATGCGCACTGAATTTATGATCATATGTAGCACTAATTACCACGAATGCGTTTCTTAAGCAGTTAGCTCAAAGTATTTGTGAATTACTCACAACAGACAACAGTTAACTGACTAACACTAATAGCTCGCGCATTCCGTATAAAAAACCATTCACTGGATAACACATCTCGATTATCGACTTCGGCCATAGCTAGTTCATCCCAATCTACAGTTCTCGGTTATCCTGAAAACAGCATAAGCTGACGGCCAAACCAGTGTCAACAGTGCAAACACTCAGGAATAATCTAAGGACCTGGTCTCAGGCTGTGACACAGAGAAGCGTCGAACCATACTTTGGATAAGTTAAAGAAACTGGATTTTCAACTTCACAGCTCAATAGCTGAGGACGGTTAGGTGTATCTTGAGGAAAAATCGTCTCAATCTAAACACTATGTCGGATGAAAAACCTCAGAGATACAGAAAATACCCATTTTTGTGGCATGCCCGATTAACACGAGGAAAAATTGAAACGAAAGTTCGGGTTGTGCAAAGCAATCTCTGTCGATTTGAAAAGCGATAACCATTCGAAGAGAGAGAAAACAGCAGTAGTTACATTGTCTGTTGTCATTCAACTATGGCTGTGTTGGTTATGATCGGTCAGTCTATCCTTACACTGCATGGCCTTCTTCCACTCAACCCAACTGACTAAGTCTTACACGTTGATCAGATAAACTGTTTTGACCACCAGTCTCTCATGATCATACTCAGCGCAGATGACCATCGTTCTTCCGAATGAGAGTGATATGCGGGACATACGGCTTTGATCTGCCACAAGTTCACCTGCGGCGATTCCGCTCCATTCAACTGGGTATATCACTCCTGTTTTTGACAAGCTCGTCAGATCCTTATTCTTGCTGATCTCCCGAAGGTTGCTGTACGCGTTTCCTTTCTGGCGGAAACCGGTCCTTCACATGCGCATGATTTAGTGTTTTCACTATTCCGTCCGCATGGGGAAAATATGACCTATGCCCCCGGCTCTTGATCACTACATATGCTTCAGATTTTTAAGGACACCAAACATCCACGTCCTATCTACAAGTTTCGGGTTCGTTCGTTTTCAAGCTGCCCCGACCAGAATAATCTTTTGTTGCAAGCTGTGCCGTATTATGGTCCGGTAAACAACAAATTTACCTACGATATGGAATATGGACAGTGCATTTGCCACTGGCATTTTTGTACGCGTCCATCTCCCAAACCTTTGATGAATCGCCACTTAGTATGCTCTCCGTTCTGAGTGCATACATATCGACCTACTCCCGTATACTGAACGACTTGTAGTATACTTTTTGCAAGAGTGACTGTAGCTTTGGTTTACGCCGTTGATTGCTGATGGTAAGGCTGTCCATTCCATGGCTCAAATTACCATATTATATAACTATATGGTCATGAGAAAAACGAACTTGACCAAGGCAACGCAAAAGCGGGTGACTCTAGATTGTTTCGCGCTTTGCACCAGTTGAGAGGACATGTCTGGCAGATTTACTCATCTCAATTCCGACCTCCTTGTGAGTACGGTTTGAGTAAGTTTTAATAATCTCCTTGAGAGTATGCATAAGGTGTACACACTTCGTCTACATATGACAATCGTAAGAATACTGTTCACCGGTTCGTCTGAAGCATTGTTCGGATCGACCAAAACCTGTGACTGAAGCTCGAAGTTGGGGACTTTACGGACTGTATGGAACAGATTGATGTCGTCGAAACGGTGAACATGCGTAACATGTGGATTAGAGCACTCAGACAGTTTGAAGATTTAGAAGGCAGACAAAATGACGTTAAATAGCGGGAAACGTTGTTGGAGGTACAGTTAGACCTTTCGGCAGTTGACTATCAGTGTGAACCACGGATGTACTGTTATCTGTGATGATGTTGAGAATGCTGTGACCTTTCGAATTGACGAAACGTGTTTCAAACTTAAAATCGACGGAGAACTCGTACAATTCGGTCGCTCGTGCGACAAACTTTGTGAGTCATGATACTACGAAGTTGACTGTCGTACTTCACCACTTTCTCATCAAGGTGCAACCTGTCATCACTGTTTATTAACCCTCAGTCGATGTTTTTCGACAGTCTCAAACAGTGACTATTCGCGGGGTGCACGTATGACAGAAATAAACAATCATAGAGTCCAAGTTGTATCGTGGGCTGATGAATCGAGACTCGTAGGCCAAGCGCGACGCATTAGTGTGTCCATTAGAAGGTGGATACGCAAGTTTCAACACATCCGTACATTCGGCAAGCCTGCCTGCGCCTTAAGAATAGCGCTAACCATTTACTGAACGTCAGAGTAACCCAAGCAATCAGTTTGTGCCCGTCGGAGTGTAAGTCAAGCTCAGAGTAGGTCGTGAAACCTTCGTCCAGTATACACACACTGTTTAGTCAATGACAGAGATTGAAAACGACTACCAGTGGCTATGAAACGACTAGAAGAGGCTAAACTACGGTGAAAAATTTGCAAGTTTCCCATCCGTGATTCTTGTCTTTTACGGCGTTTCAACCGTAACGATCGTTTTTACCTGTGGCTATCGCCTACTAGTCGTTTTGATAAATTTTCGACCAACAGCTATACCGCATACCAGGATTCCCACACTGATCGTGAGCTCAACCTGCGATCCGAAGCAGACGGCCTGACTGCTTGGGCCACTCCAAAAATCAATCAACTGCTACCACCACTGCCCGATGTCCATCAGGACATCTACCGGTAAAACTGAGTTGGAATGATTACAAGAAAACGGGAGCAGGTTCGCAACTGATTGATGCAGAGTGAAAACGGGGACCACATGCTAAGAGTGATCGTGGTGTGCTAAAGACGGTGATGAAGAGACCGAAATCAGAAAAAGCCCATACGAGACAGGAAAACTGCAGCAAAGAGGAAATAATGCTCCAGAGAACTGAAACAATAATGTTACACAAATTTGGATTTGCGAATTCTCATTTAGTGCACCCAAGAGGCGCTGCACGTTTAAGCGAGCTCTTCAGAAAGATAAGGCTGAATTAAGTCGTGAGGCGCTGCATGTAGCATAATCGCAGATGCACTCAATTAGTGAACAGTTTGAATTAAAACTACGACACTGCACCAGAGGCTTCCGAGTTTCGGAAACAGAGAACTGATCACGTGTAAGTGAGCGAAGACTCCCCACTGTTCGGAAGTATAATGAACGATCTGGATGTGCAAGAGGAATGGATTGGGAACATTGCTCAGAAATTTCATCGGAAGGGAATTCAGATTTTACCGAACCCCCAGTTATTGCCTTAGACCACTATATGAATCAGCTATTCTTGTCAAGCAATATCAAAAGGCTTCTTTTTGTGAGGATAGCTAACCAGTTTAATATGGGAAAAACGAATCGCTCTCGTCCCCAGCCGCTGTGCAAGTTATATTGACTAACTTAGTCACAAGGCAAGCGAAGAAGAACCCTTTTCTGAACAAGGTCGCCGCGATGGTCTTTAAAACCGTTTGCAACAGCGTCCCTGTCACCTAAATTGAAAAGTTGGATGGGAAATGTGGTACACAGAGTTAACAGGGGTAAGTAAAACAGGAAGTATCAAAATACGTAAGACAAATATCGTCTGTTCTTGTCAATAAACTGTATGGGTACTACACCAACTGCGTATGCGCATCTCGAACTGTATGAAGAACAAAAAGTATTCAGTGGATCGCGCTGTCCACAAATGATGTCACAAATTAACTGATGTCACACAGTTTTGCATTCTGTCACAGTATGCGTTTTAAAGAGGCCTTTGCAACTGTGTTGGCCCTGGTAATGATAATACAAACCAGACATCTGTTTTATCGGTATTCACATTTCACTGGAGATATTTCAGTAGCCACGTTTCATATTGCTCTAACCATTCTCTGGTTTGGCTTAGTGTGATGAAGTATATTACAGCATAGAGGACATTGATGTGAATTCACAGAAATCGCTCTCATTGAACGTAGTGACGTTAGTCACTAACGTGCCGTTTTTTGAAACAGCTAGTTTTGTGTGTTTGCGTGCCTGAGACCGGACTTGACGTTGGAATACCAGAAATGAGGTTAAAGAAGCTTCTGGTTTGATGTACTTTCGATGTATAACTGCTATTCAATAGTTTGCTGTACCGACAGACAGAGGGTGTGCTAACGCGCTCCCCGCTCGCATCTCTCCCGGCCGATATATTCATGGGAAAGCTTGAATGTGCCACGCTCCAATCAAAAACCAGCCAGCATATGCGGTATCACGGTACGTGGATGGTATATTCATCATCACAAGCTCTGATACTGATATATCACGGTACTGGATGCGTCCAGTCGCGCCCAATGACCAATTAAGTTTGCACATGAGGGTGAGACTGAAATCCAACTATCCTTTCTAGATGCTCGTTTACATCGACGAATAGACGGCGCTATTCAACGCACGATTCACCTAAAGAATGCGTCAGCAGGCCAACACACAACCTTTCACAGTTTGTTATCCCAAAAGCAAAGGAGAAATCTAGTGCGTTGTCTGGTCGACACAGTACAGGATTTGTTCAACAGATAAGCTGGACATAAAACCCGAATTCGCAGAGGACGTAATCCGTGATAATTGCTGTCTGGAGTGATTTATCGCTAGAAAAATGACCAGAAGGACGCGTATACCTGAGGTACTAAACGTAGGAAAGATTTTCACGTTTAGTAAAGCGCCGTTCAAATGTGAAAATTCTGTAGAATAGCTGATAAATAAACTAAAACAGACAAACAGTAGGAGCAATACCATAGTTCAACTCTGTATCCAAATTATAGCGAAGATAGTCGAACAATTCAGAACTCTTCGGTGCGTATCTACTCTTCCTCTTGTTTCTGTGGAGCAATTTATATATTGGTCGAATAGCAAGTTAGCTTTCGAAACGAACCCGGGAACACTACCCAAGTTAGTTGGGGGTACGGTGAAACACGATCGGTGAACAGTGCTATCCTAACTCATCCAGTTATAGGTGACAGCCAAGTGATCACTGGTCAAGTCTTCCAAGTGGTCTATCGTGTGCTAGGTAACCCATCAAGGACCATCCGAATGAAGACACAAGACTATCAGAATCCGGCTGGTTGACCCAGTATTTTTTCAACAAAAGCAGTTTGTTCTGTTATCATTTTTACCACCAGGTCGATGGCAACCTGCGCTGCCAAACCAATGGATAAGCGTGATGTAATGGACCAAACAAACCATCTCCAATTGACTGACCAGTAACCTAGTTACCCTGTAATAACTCAGAGCGATATCTCCATCTAGCTCTACCAACTACTTATATGAATGTGCCGGCCTGGGAATGAATTATCAAGAAATTGTTCGTCTTTACCTTGGTAGTCTTAGTATACGTCTTGGTCTCGGATTCGGAAATATAAACCGTGTGTTCTGAATCCGTTTATATAGTATAGATCACTCTATTCTGAAGACTGTCGCTTAAATGTAGGCAGTTCGAATGTAGGAGTATTCAAGTATGCATAATTCAGACTGACAACCAGATACGAAAGCATGAACTGAAGCGAAACTTACTGACTGTAATTGTTTAAGAGCCAGCGACAGATCGTGCACATGCACATATCCCCGTAGGTCCACGAAAGCCATGTAGGCGCTCCCAGTCGGTGCGGGAAGTTCATTCGAATCTAACGGAAAGAAGCCAAACGACTGCAATGGTTTTGGGACGGCCATACTAGCGATCAGTGGGTCTTCACACGATCCGATACCGATAGTAAACAGACAACTCCAACAAACAGTCATTGTATCGGAGGGTGTGCATTTCACTGTCTTCTTGTAGCGGTCATCAGCTGATGACTTGGTCGGTTGAAATACCGATCGCACAAGAAATCGGACACGATGATTACTACCCAGGACGATCAACAACCCTTGAAGCTAGAGAAGGGAACAGAATGACAAAGAAAAGCCGAATTTTAAACAAGCATAGATGGTAAGTAATCGGCTGCATGCATAAACAGCCATGTGTAATAAGCACCTTATGTAGTAGGATAGGATTTGGTATCGAGAATGAAAACGTAAAACCTGGTGATCAACCGTATGTCACTAGGCGCTACAGTGTCACACTTGTAAGCTGGATACCACCGAGTTATCCAAACCAACACGGAAACAGTCGAAACAACAGAGGTTTGATATAATGCGGCAACCGAAGTAGCGTACTATCCAGAGGTGGGTTCGTACGGCATGTTTCACCAGTGTATGATCATTAACATTTTGGCCATAGTGAAGCGTGAAAAACAATAACCCCTAGTGTGAGTATATACATATATGAGATATATATATATAAATGATATATACGATACAGTGGGTTGAAAATATCCAGACATTGTATGCCCTTTGCAAAAACGCCGCTGCCGACTATATATTAAAAGCGAAAGTTCCCACAATAATGTCCACATAGCTTCCGTCTTCACATTTAAGTCGTATTGAGTAAACTGGTCTAAAATGGACGTTTCCGCCTTATGTTCTAACCATGAAAATGTATGCAAACGATAGGATCACCTACTATACCACGGTACGTCCCAGATTCTTCAGTTATCGCAGTGGTTTATCTGGAAACACTATAGTGTCGAACAGCTAGTTAACAGCAAACTGTTATGAATCAGTTAACGATGGAAGCTGCAGAAATGTTCGCTTTAGGGAACTGTGGAACAAAACATACAGGGGTGTATTTCTTTACCACATAAACAAGCCACAACAAGTAGCAGGAATAGAAATGTCAGGGAAAGACCGTCCCGTTACACGAGAGCACGTCGACCTACAAACTCAGTAGACCTAAAATGAAGCAATCAGTAAGAGTAATCCGTCTCTATGTCCACTGTGCAGCGGGATGCAGCCTTCGGCAAATCCGAAAAAAGGCAATATTCTGGCTATTGAGCAGATGCACATGAGCATACGAAGGACCACCACACACATTCAGGGGTCGAAGTTTGCTATCAGTCAGCTTCTGTGACGTCAGTCTCCACATGTAAACACTAATAAAGGTAAGTGATGTACAAGTTGGCCTGAAGATATGAACAGAGTTATTTGGTCGGAATCCAGTACAGCGAAGAGTTACTCCGCTTGCACCCGATGGCTTCTAGAACCAATCCATTCCTGAATGTTACTCACCTATCCATCGTCACCTCACTGGTAGCTGATGATGACTGCAGTAATATGAGTACAACTCAAAAACTAACGGTGCGAACTGGCAGTGTCACCATCGTGGGATGGTGATTTTCGTCTGTTTTAATGAAATGTAACTATGCACGAAAAGGTAACAATACCTTTGAGAGACGCCACATTCTGCTCCACACGTAAAACTGATAAACATGGCCGAGAGATGAGTAAGTTTGTAAACGACGTTTAACTTGTTAATACTCCATTTAACATGGATGGACACAATCCATCTCGGATAGTCAGATTTCGTTGGATGTAGCCACAATGGCCCAAGAGGGGGAATATAATGTTTCACGATGCTTACCCTGTAACCGCTAATCCGCGACCTGTTTCTTCGTCATCAGGGCTGGCCTAAGTAAGAATCCAACTAACAATTATCGTTTTACGATCCGATGCTCCAATTCGCTCGACAACAAGTCCAATAAGCAGTGTTCGTGACTAGGAACTTGTACACAAATGATGTGTAACTTGTTCATACCAAGTTAGTGAAAATGGAACCAGTCAGAATGGGATTGCCAGTGACCACTCACTGTTGCCGCGAAGAGTAAAAATGCGAAGTGGAATAGAAGATTCTGTTTTACTTAACGATCTTCAGCTACAACAGGACAAGTGACGCAAATGATAAGATTTCCGGTTGCTTTGATCACGTTATTTGTTATTTTAATCAAACCTCAGTAGTAGTCACACTGAACTATGAAGGTGTTTAGAGCCATGGTTATGATGAACGCCTCCAAAATCTATGTTTGGACAATATGACAAGATGTAGCGGTCTACACGGCTCAGCGTGCCGTATGGAAGCTCACGCATTGTTACTCATTTCCAGGCGGTTAACGGTTTGAATTTGCACATAGGGGTTCATGGAAAGAATACTTTTTTTCTTTGTATTTTACTATCTCTTATCCCATGGTTATAGGATATTTGATTACCGGTGTTAACCGCCATTGTATATCTGTTGCTCTTTGTGGAGAACGACGACCTTGCAAACCCATGGGGTGTAATACAAAAATCTCGTTACAGTATCCAACTTGTTGCAAGGCCGTAACAATTGAAATGATCAGCGTGCTGTTCCTGCCAGAAAACATGCACACCGTTGACATAATTGCGCCCATGTAATCTCGAATAGAACAGCCAATGGACCATTGTTTTTAACCTTTTTCTCAATCGGGGTCATTTCAGGTAGGCATTTGTATTCAACTTGGCGGTAGGTGAGCACATCGACCATTGTTTGCCTAGTATAATGAGTGTAATAGCGTCCAAAATAATGAGGTGAATGAATGAGAGTGAGGCACCGTGAAGTTATTTCACCAGGTAACATAGAACCGAATCGAGTAACTTTATAGCGAACACTGTGGACACCTCGAGTCGGTGTTGAGTAACAAAAAATTACTGTGATCCTCTGGTAAATGGGTTTATGAGTCACTAAGGTTATGGTCAGGCAGGGGTCACAGAAGTGTACATTTAAGTAAAAGCATACGCAAGTCTATGCATAAATATTGTTGCAGGATAGAATAATGATTCGGATAGGCCATAGAATAAAGGATAATTGCTATCACCGACAATTTTGTCAACAAACTACACGCGTTAGTTCAAACGAGACTCAACTGTGACACTGACAATGCATGTGAATGTAATGTTGTTCTGTCCAGCTGAAAATTGCGTAGATCTATTAGAGAGTTTAGGTTCATTCTTCAGAAGAGATAAAACTACAGAAGAACAGTGTAACCAGTGTAAAGCAGACAACCGTTAACGAGTTCTAAAAATTGATGACAAGCTGCAGTAGGGGACATAAATAAACTTAATAGGATATTAGTCTCGTGGTCTTCATGAAAACACCATTGATCTGATAGGGCCTGTGCATGTTGTGGCATAAATTAACTCACAAACAGCTGAGTGGTAATTTAAGGACAAGCTGTAAGCAGTCGGTAGTTTGGTTTATTGGTTGCATCCCTAACGCAGAAGCTTCGTCATATCTGGAGTGCTATGAGTGGGATTTTACCAATAAAAAACTACTGATCACTTAAATGTTCGAAAATTATAAAGTCCCCGTCGATATCAAGCATATTCGAACTATTTGAATGACAAGTTACAACAGTATTTTTGCCAGACGAATTTTGATGAGGCAGTCAAAAATACCAATGCACACGAATTACGGCCTGTTCAGCTTCGCCACATATTATCAAGTGCGTGTGCTATGTGCTAATCAGCCAGTATCGCCGTTACCAAGAGAATGGTAAGCTGATAAATGAGGTCTTCTTCACAGAGCAAGGTAGATATCAACGCCTCAAAGCCACTGCTTCAGTGTACCTCAATAACCGCGGCTCATCGTTTGTGTAAACAAGAATGAATGCCTGTGTGGGATCCACCTCGTGAATAGTGTTTGGGAATAAGAGGACTCTGTGTACACAACTCCACATGCGGTCCAGTTATTAGTTGATGGTTGCCGTAAACAAGTGAGACGAAGACAATTTCATACGTTGAATTATTTGTAGACAAGTGATAGGTGCTTCACTATTCGATCAGTCCAGACAAGTAATGGAGAAATGATATGGAATTAGAAGTGTCAGAATGATCCATGTGAAAAACACAAACACCGAGTCATGAGAACCATAGATGCTTGATTGGAACAGAAAAGTTAACAACGTGGCCCCCTGTGGTACAGTGAAGTTAGGCATCACATGAGAAGAAGCATCCGTGTTCCACTTTGCTGATGGAATAAACATCTCGCAAATTGACTAATTTTGATGCGATTCCATGCAACAGTTTACGGAGTTATTCCGTTCGTGTAATTCAACGAATTGTTACAATTCAAGTGTTACAAACAGAAAGCCTTACGTCCTTGGTCTGCTGTTGCTAGATTGACGTAGACAAGATCGGCAACAATATCCAGTTAATCGTTAACATCAATAGATGTAATATTGAAGATCACCGATTGTCATACGGATCATCACCGTATCAAGTATATCAAACGATAAAATCATAGGAATACTCCCTCTTACAACGGTATCATTTGTCAGTAATGTTAACAAACCGAAAGGGAACATTCTTCGAGAAACAAACAAGCGCTGTCGGAGAACCATGGTCCTAAGCTCGTTTGAATCACTTCCAGGGAAATAAAAGTATGCAAGATAGTGCGGATAAAACAGGTGACATAATTATATGACCATCACAAGTTGCTAAGGTGCCCCCAAGTTAATGCGCTGGTCCAACGTTAGACGGTCATATGTTTGTATCAGACGCTTTGAGAATCTGTTATCCAAAGTAAATTCGTTGGTACAGTAGTTGTCAAGATGCACTGCCAGTGGCTTGGGTGCGTATCGATTGGCATTTCGCGTGTGTTTGTCCATGGTGTGCACAAAAAGGTGAACTGAGCTCTTCCAAAGGGTGAAGGATTTTTGCGCTTCAAAAGATGTGGCTAAACAACTTTCTAAAACGTAGCCGTTCCGTCGTAACATATAATGCAAAGTTAAGCTGTTAGCGAAGCTCACCGTGATGTCTTTCAGTGTGTCTATAACCCTGTACAAGCAGCGATCGTTTTTGTCCGGGGCGCGCTGAAGAACCAGAAACCTACAAGCGACCTTTGTTAAGGTCACCAAAACAAAAGAAACGTCAGTGATGGACCAAAAATCTAACTTTCAGTCCATAATAAGCTGTACCGTATTTCAGAATAGTTTTTTCAAATTTTCTTGTGCTTTGATTGACAAGATTTTATTGGCAACCGTTTTCCCCTTTTTCGTTTTGGAGAATAGGATCTGTCATCAAGAATGTAAAGGGCGTTTCCCGGGGTGACAAACATCAAAGCATAAGTTAACGTAACTACTTCACTAATTCGCGGGTCAGTGTTAAGGCCAACTACAGCCCCAGTCATGGTACCCTCGAATAGGGTTCGAAGCCGACAAACTTTATGGCAATGATGATAACAATGTCAGACTTCAAGTTGTCAAAACGTACTATGGGATTTGATTCAGCAGCGATTATAGGAACGATTATTTTCGAAATCTAATCCGGTTCCATGTTGCAACGTCACACCGTTGCTTGCAATTAAACGTCTAGTTTCAGTTGAACCTGTACATGAACCGTACATGTTTTCTGTTTACCTAACTACGATCTGCACAAGGGCACTGCGATTACCAGCGGATACTATGAAGATATTGAAGACGGTCGTGTTTTTGATACCACGATCCAGATGCAACGGGCAGATCTGCTTCAACTTTCTAGATTAGTTTTTACTCTATTTACTCACACCGTTGGTGTTGAAAGCTAATGTGTATGTGCTAGAATCCTCGATCACAGTAACCAGAAATTATATCATTTTCATTGGTATTATTACGAAGTTGTTAACTCGCACGCCTGCCAAACTAAATGCATCTTGCCTCTCTATGACAGAAACTCGTGAACTAACAAATACAAATTGATTCCCTTCGCCGGAATGTTTTTTCTTTAGCTTGAGAACAGTAAAGTATACGAAATATTTTCAATTTTGCGGAATAACTATGGTAATTGAATTAAGTTTGGATAGATATTCAACCGACTGGTGTTTAGGAGAGATTGTGTGAGATGGTCAATATGGCTCACTATCAGTGAAGTCTCAAATCTGTCAAATTGATCACCTGCCACCAAGTGAACCCGATACATATGATGGTGAGACTGGACCTTNACATATGATGGTAGATACAACACGCGATGCACTATATTAACCTACTGTACACAACAAGCCTAGTATAGCTTTGATGGGTGTCCGTGTATTGATATAAGTCCTGTCTGCCTCACCTATTTTTAGATGAATAAGCGTTTCATCCGGCCCGAAATAGTTCCTTCACATCAACCAGGGCTTAAATATCAAACTTTGGGCTCGAATGGACAGCCACCCATCATTCACGAGTCTTCTAACAGCTTGTATTTCCCCAATAATGTAAAAAAAACAAAGTTAGTCTGCTGATTATTCTCTTTCCTATCAAACATCTAAGCTTATACGGTTGATACTGTTTATCAGAGAAGGCGGATACAGGAATGTGTATAATTATGCAAGTGAACATGTATGGTGATGTAAATAGGATGAGTGATCCACTTGCTCGTTCTTTTCACAGAGCACATCAAGGTGAGTCTTCGTCAAACTGTTACTAACTAGTGAGCCCAGAGAGGGGCATAATTTTTTTCAATGGGAGTGTTGGTGTGAGATGCAAGTCGTGCATTTTACCCTTTTTTATTCTGCTGATTGTTACCTCAGTCAGAATGGCGATTCAAGTTACCATTGTACAAGTTGTATTTGTTCGTAGCCAAGGTAACGGTCCTTGAGATAATCTGAATATGGCTGAGTGCACAATTGCATCAAATCGACCTCACTGTGTTTAACTGCAGGAGGTATGTATACAAAGCAGACGACTGGTTGCCATAACAGAACGTTATATGAGGTAGGTTAACACAGGTATACACTTACATTAGCTCTCGCTCACTGCCTCTAGACCAACCAATTTCACTGATGATTGACATGGTTTACACAAATACAGGAGTGAGTAAATAGTCAGTTCCAATTGGTCAGTCATAGATGCAACTTGAGATGTCCGCAAACAAATACATATCAGTAACTTTTCAGTAGTCGATATTGATACTTAGACGCTACTGAACCATGAAAAAGCTTCAATTTCCAAACAAGGGTGAAGTAGGAGTAGGATGGTTGTGTTGAGGATTGTCGCCTTTGACTAACTCCTAGGAAATTTAGTAATCTATCATCTACACTCTCGGCAAACGGCAGTTAAGCTAGACCAAGGTAGGATATTTTCGTAATAACTTAAAACATGGTACAGAAAAGTCGTACGATAAAGCAAGATGATCACTGTTAAATTCGCAAGTTTTTGCGCTGTTTGCGTGTTTGTGTCCGTGGACCGGAAATTCAATCCAATACACGGTGAGGTTTTCATTTCAATGCTATGCGCACCCCGGCCCGACGAATGGTTGTAATACATTCTGCCTATTCTTCCTTGATACTTGGACCGATTTTATTCAGTGATAGCTCATTCGACCCCTCATGGTGTCTGTCATTCATCCGTTGTAGGCTTCGACCATATCTCACGGATATGTTGAGATATTCCGTTTTGTGTCGGAATAATCGGATCCCCGACTTGGTCACTTATCACAATATGAACAGTTCTACCAAGATGAGCAGCCATTTCATAGGAAAGTCACTTTCCTCTAGTATAATAGAGAGAGGACGAAAGAGCGTAGTTCCACAGACAGGTTGGCGTTGTCGAGAGACAATTCGAGCACAATGTGAGCTAACCGATGCTCCGTATGTCAAGAGCTGGCAACAAAACGAGTTAAACATGCGTTTGGCGAACGAATTTGATGAACATCGAAAAAAGAAACTGTTTTTCAACACAAAAATAGGGTTGACGTAATCGGACTGCGACCGCCTCGGCCATAAACAGGATGCGCCCCTTGATCTTTTGTGACGCGGCGGCCAGGGCACGGTAGACAGTGTGAAATGCTCTATCCGTGACTGTGTTGGTCACAGTCAACTAGGTGGACCAAAATGGAGGAGTTAATGTTCCTTGTTAATCCGGAACGAAGCCACGTCGGGCAGTGTTCACGAATTCTTTCCGATAAACGCCTAGTGGTTGCGACCAATATATACTGAACCACAGGAACAGTCAAATGAATAGATCAAAAATGAGACAGCACTGCTAGGCATACTATCTTTCGGATTAAGTGGCACCGTCCGTTTTGAGTGGAACGTTACGACAGGACTTGCAGCATAGTAGGTACTGCCAATCGCATCAGTTAGTTGGCGCGTAATCAGCTTGGCCGCTGCGTCACCTTTGAGAGGCAAAGTTATATCGATCTTCTTCTTATCAACTATGTTTATTGGAGCTTGCTTTGGTCTCTCTTGCATGCTTCTGATATTGAATTTCTCAGGATAGGCATTACTAGAAAGAACATCCTGTATCATACTTACCTCCCATTCGATCGTATCTTCCGTACAGATTCTTTTTGTCTTATTTGTCAAGCAGCGTACAAGACCCCGTCTCAAACTATATGGCACATAGCTGTGGAAGTGTAGATATTGCACACTCCAGGTTTTCTTTCTATATACATTTCGCTGTAACGATTCATCTGGTCTACGCGTTAGTACTACGTCCAAAAATGGCTTGCAGTCATCAGTTTATTGTTCCAAAATGAACACAATGTTCTTATGCGCCGTGTTGAAAACGGCCAAAAGCTTCCGTAAATCTTCTGTTTTGTCCACTACGTAAAAAACATCATTTACATGGCGTTGATAACAACTGGTTGTTCTACTAGTCTCGTCCAGCGATATGCTGAAGCAGTTGCAATCAGTCGACTCAAACCAGCTCCCTGTGTTAAGAAACAACTGTTCGTGAACTCGTTCCTTCCTTGGACTTAATGACTGATCCTTATTGATTATCCACTCATCTGGTTGTTTGCTATGGGAAAAAACATCCATGTTGTAAATTTGGTATTGTTGGGTCAATCTGAAATGCTTGCATCTACCAGTTTTCATGTTTTAGCTGTTTTGTTCAAAGTGTTTGAGGGAACCAACTGTTTCAGATACAAAGAAGTTGGTTTAGAAACAAAGATTTCGTCGATAAACCAGGGATTTATTACTGAATGGTAATTGACGATCAACGTTGACCACCGGTGCGTCGGTGTTGACAGCAATGATGAGCATATCATTACAGCGAAAATAGACAGTTGGGGCCTGTTGTATTCCTTATTCGCTGAAGCCTCGACCAAACAGGACGCACCTTGCGTCTTGAAACGACTGTAGGGCACAAAGGCGGCGTTGACGCGTATACAGCTGGGACCTTCGATGTTGTTTTGGTCATACGTGTTTGAACAAAGCATTCAGAATAAGGAAACTAGTAGATGCAAGCATTTCAGATTGACCCAACAATACCAAATTTACAACATGGATGTTTTTTCCCATAGCAAACAACCAGATGAGTGGATAATCAATAAGGATCAGTCATTAAGTCCAAGGAAGGAACGAGTTCACGAACAGTTGTTTCTTAACACAGGGAGCTGGTTTGAGTCGACTGATTGCAACTGCTTCAGCAAGCCGTTGGAATCTCGGGTTAGAATGACGTGACAGGAATCTGAATGTATAAGATGAATTGACAGCGTGACGGGTGGTCAAGACGTGTCTAGCGGATGATGAAACTGGCTGTTTGCGCGTTTCAGAAGCATCGTCATTTTCCGGTAACACAGACTTCTATACCCATTTAGGTCGATGTTCTTTCATTCTGGAGCTCAAGCATTTCTCGGTTCTACCTGTGTAACTTTCTCCGCAGTTACATACAAATTGGTAAACATAATTGGTAAACACAATGTGAAGTGGCACCGATAGGCTGATCCACTTTGAATGAAGACACTGGTAGCTTCCGAGCTCGAACAATTACACGGAGTTCAGTTGTATTGAACGTTGGTTTACTTGAGTTTCTCAATCGCCGTGTCATTTAGTGCATGATTTAATCACTCTTAAAAGGCAGCTATTTGTAGACCCTCTTCTTCTTCTCTATAATTATCACCTATTCGGGTGGTACCTTTTGTTTACTGTGCCTATCTATGAACCTTCTGGGGGTAACCATTTGATTGTAGGACAGAAGTAATCAAATCGAGTTCCTTCGCAAGACTGTCGTGCGTACAGATTCGCCTTGCTCACGTGAACAGAGTATTCACCAGTGTTCGTTTGTATTAGGCCAGTGTGAAGCTGCTGAAAAATAGGTATTGAGCTGACCAGGTAGGTTCCTTATAAACAGTTCTTTTAACCGAGCCATCTTCCTGAGGACTTACTAGGATATCTAGAAATGGCAGGCGGTTCATCATCATCATAGACAGCAATATATCAGTGGTTCACACCAATGCTTAACTGCCACACAACCATGAAGAAAAAGCAAAGAGAAGGAAAAAGAAGGGGACGGGAAGGGACCTAACTACTGAAAATGACTGCGTCCATATTCAAACATTCAACATCAAGGTGCCTACACCTTGCAAACAAACAACCGAGCTGCAAGTGAAG
>QNGE01000291.1:103344-135899 GCA_008508345.1 Paragonimus westermani | reverse complement strand
TATTATTATTATTATTATTATTATTATTATTATTATTATATTATATGATTAATTATATCTGCTGTGGGACCTGCAGAGAGGTTATCAGAATTGGGAATCGGGAGGGGCCTGAGAGCTAAATTTGATAGAACAGTGGGGGAGGGGTCAGCAGAAGCATGTTTTCGCTTATCCACCTTGCTGTATGCAGCAGATAGGGCGACCCGGTTTATACTGCGAGACGGCCGATGCAGTATGGAATTCAAATTCGCAAGTGACCTTCAGACTGAAGTGACAATTATTTAGACGTTGCAACAGGTTATTTATAGTCTGTTTAGATCGACTGAAAATAATGTCATCGAACTAACGCTTGTAATATGACAAGTTTTCTATCTCCGTAGCTAGCTGTTGCACAATTTTCAACATGGAAAAGTCTGGTAATATGGGACCTTGTGGACTTCCCATGGCTAGTCTGTCTACTTGACGGTAGGATTGCTCGGGAAAACGAAAACTGAAATTTTCAGTACAGAGAAGCAAAGTTTCTTTCAATATATCAGTAGGATGTGTCAACGAAATGTGACTCATTTCAACGAGCTCACAAATGTAGTTAATCGTTTCAGGCAGCAGAACATTTGTGAATAGTGACTGAGCGTCTACAGAGCACATCAGTTCTTTAGCAAGATTGATTCTGTCCAGGTCACTGATCAATTTAGAAGAATCTATAATGGAATGTGTTTGAAATGTTTGTTTTACTGGGGTAAGAATGGCTAGCAGTCGGTGTGGAAACTTATGGTAAGGTGAGTTTGTCATTGCCAAAATTGGCCTAAGCGGCATGTTCAGCTATTTATAGGTGGCATATACAGAATACTCTTGAAGAATGGTGACAGAAATGAGGGGAAACAGCATGAAAGAAAAATGTGATAAAATGCTAGAGTTCCATTCTTCTCCACAGCCATTGGTGTACTCCCCACAAGAGTACTAAACCGAAGAAATTACGTAAAGTGAAGGTCCCAGTAATGAACAATCCACCAACAAACGATACTTCAGTAGTGGCTGACGCCACTGTCAGTGACATCCATTATAAAGCAGAGAATCGAATATTATTGGTCTTGGTACAGGCTTTGAATTCGGAAAAATTGTTCCCACGCAAATGCAATGATATTTTATATTTGTTGTAACGAAATATAACGTTCTCAAACTTAATACTATAAGCTCGCAAACTTATCACCTCAACACGAATGCGATTCAAACTCAAACGTAACAGTTACCTGCCATGCAAATAGTCTTCTGTTTAGTCGCCTTGAAAAGGAGTTTTCAGGGCTACCGATTGTTTCCCTTTTCAAAATTGGAACTATTAGAACAACACGAGGTCAACCCGGAAGCAATCAAAGTGGTGGGTAAATGGGTCGACAATCAGACAGATACGAATTTTAGTATAACTTCAGTCGTACGCTCAAATTATAAGTGCTATAAAACAGCAGAGATAAGAAAGGGGGTAAACTGGGTCACACGTTTTCGAATGGACCGCAGAAGATACTAATGTAACTCACTTCGTCGGATTCCATCTCGACTGTGACGGCGGGGAACGTGTTCAGTGAGGATTTAGGAACCCAGGCCAGATGTCGTGTTCCGGAGACTCTTTGTGGAAGTTGAATCACCTCCTGTAGACAACGACAGTCGGAAAGTAAATCAAGCTGTTCGGTGCTCTCGTGTCCAGGTACAGGGCAAAGAGTACCGTCCGTCGGAGTCAAGCGCCACAAATGAATGTACGGAGAGTGACCGGCAGCAAACAAGTACTGTCCGTGACTGAAGCGAAGATAAGTGAATGCAAAGATAGTCTGTACGAACAGGAGCGGATAAAAACAGGTGATGTAAGGTAAAGAAAAAACCACTATGAGAAGGCCCAAGTAGTAAATCTAAACAACCACTGGGATCAAAGAACTGTAACGCATTGTGATACCAAAGGCATCTACCTAGCCAATTTAAACGTGCTGCAACATCAATCGGATACCCTGTATGTCTGTCTCTTAGCCACGAAGGTCCCAGTCCGAGAAACGAACTCGACCTACAATGATCATGGTTTTGGAAAATGATCTTATTCGCTTAGGCCAGATCATCACTTGCTCACTTCGCACACTGTGCCAATTGATCACGGCAAAGTACTTGGTGTAGCAGAAGACTAGCTGTCATCGTGAGTACATAATTCAACCATGTAGATTGTTGAATAGAAGAGCTCACTTGGCACGCATCTCTGAGTAACCACTTCCTAACCTACTCATTGGTACTACCTGATGTGGACTCAGACATTAATGGTTATCCACCTGAAGACAGTGCGCGTCATCCGCTCTGAACGGCCAAACTTCGAAGTCGTAAAGTAATACAACCGTCACTGTTGCCTTATACACACGACCCCTAAGCCCCAGAGAGATGGCTCCGTCTCCAGAGGTGTCCTACATTAGCAAATACCGTCCTAGCCTCAGGGGCACATGCTTCTATTTAATTCCCTACATTTCCACCGCCACTGATGCGAACTCCTAAGCAAACAAACCGGTCGACAAGCATGGTGATCTCATTGTCTAACAATACGTCTACATACAACGGTGTATGGCCACAAAATCAAGACTGGTGGGTATGAACGTCTGTAAACAGCTCGATCAGGTGATTCACGAGTTATACCAGTCCGTGTAAAAGTAATCCTACTTTGATGGATTATGTTATGCACGCTCTATTGGCTACATTTTCAACAGAATGTGCAAGTTAGAAGAATATATACACATGCGATGTGCATAAGAGGTGTGTATGTAAAATGGAGTTCACATACAATTTCGACTTCCATAAATGTAATTACAGAAACTCCGGTTATTTCAAACGACAAAAATAATGTGTCCATACTTTTAATCGGTAGCATCTAGCACTCTGTGAGTCATGTCACAATAACACGGTTAATCGACAGAAAGCCGATATACAACAGGAGACTATACTGTAACACATACATGGATGTGATTCAGTGTCCTGTGTTTTTTCACAAAGGCTCAGATGTACACCAGAGACGATTTTCAAGATGTTAATCCAAGTCAAATCGACCGTGATATTTTGCTTACGGATAACAAAGTGAATGGAACCCACAGGATTACCAAATTAGAATAGCGCAGAGGCTAGACAGTTTATAGCGAGTTACTGGGACCGGTCCTCGTCTACCAGTCCCACGGGTGAGGGTTCAGGAACCGGACGCTTCAGCTGCCTCTGTTTAGGTTCTACAATCGAGCTAACGTGACCTGACACACCATGTAGTACCAAACAGCGTACGGAGTATAAGCTAGAAAGTTAGAGATTGAGGACGCACGGTGAAACTGCCGTCTATCTCTATGGCTCCCATCAGTGTCGGTGTTGGATATTTCAAAGTAGTAAATAACCGGATTGATTTTGAATTTGAAGACCGGAAGAGAAAAGAGAATCACAAACACCAAATCTGTAGAACATTATTTTGATATATTTTGCGCAACGACAGTTCAAAATAGTTTACGTTTAGGCTCCAGGTGTTTCAAATGCGGTTGCTCAGGTTTTAAACTACCGTCGTATTCAGCCAGCACATGACCTAACCGGTCACTATGAAACGCTTTACTAACACTGAGCATACCGTATTAGACATGTTGCATAATGCTTAGTGTCGCAAGTAAGCAAGATGGAGCCCCTGGGACCAATCGTCTTGTGTTGCCACTACAATTACTACCCTATCGAACCCAAGAATGAAGATCCCATGGCCGTAGCCCTACGAGCGTTCCAGCAGGACATTTTCGAAGTGGCTGAGGCTAATCTGCAGAAATTAATGAAGGACAAATCAAAGGTGGCGCTGAACGAAGTACGTAGAGACCCTGCGAATTAGGGGTGGACAGCTGCAAAGGATAGAAGGACAGAAGTTCTCAAACACCAACGTTCACGAAAACGTTCATGGAGCACCATGCATACTGTTCATCGAAAGCACTAGTTGCCGATACTGACGGGATAGATTATTTTACTTAAAGGCAACCATAACGTTTAACCCAGGAAGGCGCACTTTCTATGTGTACTACACAGTATTCACCGACGTCCCTTTGTTCCAAGGCGTGATAGAACAGCTGGCAAGTTGAAAAGTAAACCACTACATGTTTTTCAAAGGCAAATCATACGCTGTCACGGTTATGAATAATGAACTGAGTCGTTTTTCAGTGGTCAATAATAGTTGCATATAATCTCGAGTGGAAACGACGACGTAAAGTTGTCGATGTGCACCGGGTAGATAACTTAAAGGACAATGACGAAATAATGAAGTCTGTACAATCCCCTGTGAAGTGATGGATGCTAAGTCATCATGTAACTGCTGATATGAAGCGTTAGAATGAAAGCAATCATGGTGTACTGACAGTAAAAGATAAATCCAACATGATTCATTTCAACTTGTCATAACCGCTCAAGGTGAATGTCATTTTTTGTCAGTGTTGATGATTACCCACAAACCTACTCCATTACACTCTACATCATTCGTTTCAGAAGCGCCCGACATTTGTCACCGTATTATGGATTGTGAAACCTTCAACACTTTGGCAATGCAGTGTCTTTATTTGCACATACGATCCATTATGCTCTGTGACGAAATTACAAGACCATCCAATTCCAGTCGGAGATTTTGTTCTTTTTATGTTCAAGGCACATATGTTGCAGTGAAAGTGCTGGTACCCAATAGACAGCAGAATATCACAAACAAAACAGACGTCTGTATTCAAAAATACTCACTGAAATTTCGAGAAAACAGTCACAACGGGATTGCTGGGAGCAACACCTAGCGAATAGCAATTTTAATTGTCTTACGAGCCTCTAAAAATACGACGTACGCTTGATGTGGGAAGCGAATATAGATAGGTATAAACAACATTAACCCCGTTATTTTTCAGTCTTCAGTTCAACCGCAGTGTCATATATCTCGGTAGCCTTGTGTACTGGTTGGACAATCTCCTGTGGGAGTTCTAAAAAAAGCCATACTCCACCAGTTTCCAAATATGTTTCCCAACCATTTCACTGTATTGTAGCGTTCTTTGAATGATAATGGAAGAAATGCACAACACAAGTGCTTTTAATGCCCTAAAACTTCATTCGACACTCCGCACGTGACTCACGTAGATAAAATTGGTGGCCGTTATTTTGTACAATTAGTTGTCCCTGAAGAAGGATCCCTCAGGAAGTTAAGGATAACATAGTTTGACCCAAGAAGACCTTTGGCGACCTCCAGGAGGTTCCCATTCACCGGCTTGGAGGACAAATTCCGGCGTTTTTAAATCCAGTCGACGTTATATCTCTTGTCAAGCTGATCAAACTCGTTTAATTGATTACGTCTGTTTGGAATTCCTATGGTCGCCCAACAATCCTGCAACACAGACCTACCAGAGCAGACACAACATGCTATCACATGGATCTTCTTAGATGAAATCGTCTCGTGAGATGCAATTGTTTTGTAGCAACGATATAACTCAAAATTAAGTGATCGCACATGTTTGTTGTGACGACAGGGATGAAATGAAAGGTAGGACGTGATAAGCTTCGTCATTTCCAGATGGTTTCTTGAAAAGACTAAACGGGTGGCAAAAAATTCTTAGCGTAGTGACAGGCAGTGACGTCAGTTAGTCGAATATCAGAAGCAGGCAACCTATTACCTAACGTTACGGAGCTACCTGTAAAAAAACGTTGATGACCTGAAAACTAAATCGTGGGCGTATATCGATGACCTTATTCCAGTGTGTCACCCAACGCGAGGTTCGTCTCCAACCGATGACTGGAACGACGACTGAGTTAATCCATCGTAGCCATGACGGCGCATGATTATCGCAAAAATCTAGACGTGTTTCACATGGTTAAATGCAGTTCAAACCTCCGCATAAGTTTTTTGCAGACACACGGGCAGAAATAGCCAAGGTTTCGTCGGTGTATATCTGAAAATACGTCTCTGTGGATGGAGACTTCCTGGCTAAAATGAATGTCTGTGAGAAAAAAACTGCAGAACGTACTCGTTGAATCTACCAGCAGGAAACGTAATTCGGAGGAACAACGGGTTATCAGATTTCACAAGTAAACACAAGAACTAGCAGATACCGGGTTCGTGAGTGATGCTTAAGAGTTCTCCGTGAGATACGGTGAGCAAACGGCCATATGCGCCGATCCGAAACCGACTGGAAAGCTGGATGCTCACGATAGGAAAACTAAGTTAGTTGAAAAGTCACACTACTCATCAGTAGTGATAAATAATTCGTCGCGGTAGATAACGGCTGGAACTGCGTTGCTCGGATTGACAATAATTATACCTAATGAAGGTGAACTAAAAGACCGAACAATAAGGGAAGCAGTAAACATTACTACAGATGACCTATCATTACAAGAATCAGGAAACGAACAAACCGATATACACAAAATCGCACCACATCCGAGCAATGAAGTGAATGTCCTACACGGAAATATAACAGGGAACCAGTTGATTAGGTCAAAGGGAAAAGAATCTAAAATGAATGGCCAACGCGATGTTCTAACAACAAACCTAGTCTGGGCAAAAGCTCGGTAGTTGGATGACTGTGAATGTTCTCTGCTATACAACCGATACGAACAGTCAAGCGAATTTACGTTCCACACGTAAATCGATCCGTCGCGAAATGAACAAAGCATTTGTTCTCCATCAGGAGCGAGGAAAAAAACCTGGCAAGTGAATTGAGAATGAGATTTGAAGCAGGTTCAGTTAAACATTGGGAAAACAGCGATACAGACAACTGGTTGATTCTGGGAGAAAATACAAGAGGCTAATCGGACCGCATTCAAAACAAAAGGACCTACTTCACGCCTGTGCATTCCAAGTCGTATTATGTCATTCTAATGCATAATTCTTGCGGCTTGCTGGAGCCGCTGAAATCAGTCGATTCAAGCCACTCCCTGTGCGATCGGAAACAACTACCCGCGAATTTGGCTTTGCTGTGGAGTGAATAACCTTTCACAACTAACTGACTCTTACTCTCATTTGCAGCTCGGTTGTTTGTTTGCAAGGTGTAGGCACCTTGATGCTGAATGTTTGAATATGGATGTAGTCATTTTCAATAGTTAGGTCCCTTCCTGTCCACTTTTTCCCTTCTTTCCTATATATATAAGGTTTGCTTTTTCTTCATGGTTGTGTGGCAGTTAAGCATTGGTGTGAACCACTGATATATTGCTGTCTATGATGATGATGATGATGAACTGACGAATTACCTACTCACCTATTTGCTTGATATGTGAAGCGATTTACAGCATTGTAAACTTTGTGTCGATGAGTCAATAAAAACTGCCAATGTTCACTACGCTTCATATTCCAGTTGTTTTCCTCAAACTTGTACGCAAATTGTAATTATATTTTGTTAGAGTTAGTTCATTTCGGATTCAGAAAATTTCTCATGTTTAGTTCGCAATCATATGCATATAAAAGGCCATCATCTACGTCATAGAATTAAAATAGAAATTTCAAGTCCAATCACAGTTTCGTTCAAAGCTAAGAGGCAAAAAGTGCCTGAGACGTATTATCTACAGCAGACAAACAGAATGGTCACTCTAAGAAAAAGAAGAGATACTGTGCCTAACAGTAAACAAGCAGAAAAACATGTAGATGTAATTCTGTACAAAAGAATGTTTAAAGTTGTGAAATATTTACCGGTAATCTTGAAAAAAATCAAAAGCATGCAACCGGACTATGACCGACACGAAATCACAAGGCAGCCAATTGTTCAGGTTGCAGCCCAAATGACCTAAACAGTGTTACATAGATGATAAACTCACTCTATCACGAACCAATATGACGTGAAAAGCAATTACTATTGGTTTAATGAACCGTTTGAACCGTTTGCTTACGATTATGTTCGTAGCATTATTAGCTACCTCTTTAATCCAATTATGTTAATTAAAGAGTTAGACCACATTTTTAATTTCCCCCTTCAGAAGACATTTATTCTCATGCACTCTACAAGATCATAGGTGAGCTGAAAACGGTTACATTGTCAAACAGCTAAAGAAAACAAGCTTCGATCCCACAATACTGTGACCAGGTCATTCACTAAGCACCAGTTCGTTCACCGGCCCGCATAATAACATGTAGTTGCGTGAAACTACACAAATCAATTGTGGCTTTGTTAATCACTTGTCACAAACATCCACTCTGCGCTTGAAAAGATTTCATCGTTAAATTACGTTTCCACTGGTTGTATTGGACAAAGTTGGAGACATTTAGGTGTGGTTGAAAAGAATGTGAAAAATGAAGTAATCTAGCGGACCTCATCTTTCTCTTGAAGTGTAAAGGGTTTAAACACAAACAGACACTGGCATATACTGACATATACTTTGAGATTGGAAACTACAGCTGTCAGACGCTTTGAGGCGAACGGATATTATTTTCACAAGGCATAAGACAAAAAATAACGCTGCATTTGTCCATATATGTTAGGAGCTGAACCTACTGGTAGTTATTCGTGAGACTGAGATGAACTCACAGATGCCAGGCTTGCATTGTGTTCCATGTTCAATTTGCAACGTTTCTGGAGGGTGTTCAAATTCCAAAGTATCGCTTCGTTCAAACCACAAGTAACTGCATAAAGACCGCGACCAGGTTGTATAGAAATGTTCACTATGCTAGACGTATGGCCTTGAAGTGCACCACGTTCGTTGCCGGTGTCTGGAGCAGAGAATTGTAGGTGGAAAAACTCGGTGTTACAAATGTACTACTCAAATCTGAACAGTAGACACATAACATCTTTGGGGTGAACAAAAGGAAGTCAAATCAAAGGAAACTTTATATGAAAACCTGCTCTTAATGAAGCAGCTGAATAATGGAGGTTCGGCCGTCAGGAGCCGATTCCGAATAAGCTGGAAAGGAGATGACGCCGCGCGGGAGATCACGGAAAATAAGAGAATCAGGGAAGAGTTGGCTTTAAATCACTTATGTTCACATTTTCAATAGTTAGCTATATTTGAGAACATCTACAGAAGTATGGGTTACCAAACTCAAGAGACTGGACCTGTAGTTAGCAGCATTGTGATCAAGACAGATCGATGAGTAAGTGGTCTGCACAAATGTGCGCGGCTCAAGTTACCACGGTAGAAAATAGACAGTAATATATGTGGGCTAGCCACATGAGAGCTTTGCGAGTAAAATTTGGTGACGCCCAACCAAAACATTTAGAAGCAGGTTTAAAGGAATTTTTTGGTTAACTATGTTAATAAATCCTGCCCCTGAGGCACTGACCGGAATGAAGAGGGCATCCTTTCAGGGGGGGAACGAGCACCACTCACAAGCGAATGTGGCGGTCCAAGTAGGCTTAGCGTCGGTCAGTTCAGTACACTATAATTCAATCATAGGTTGAAACGAGGTAATACGCTGTTGATGAGTTTGAGCACAGATACTAATTAAGTCAAAACAACAACATAATGACCACCGACAGCAGTACACTAACGGCTGACTAATAATTATCTGCCATTTAGTCGGGGAGGAACGAGTGCAAATTGGACGTTCGTTTCGAAATAAAAGAAAGCAGAGGAGTGGAGAGTGGAAAAAGGACTCGATGTCTAAATTCAAACATGCAGTATCAAGTTGTCTGAGACGGGTAAACGAACATCTGAGTTGCGAGTAGCGGCAGGGTAACATCCACAGTCACAAACACTTCTCAGAGGTATCCCGAGTTCTATAATACTTGACAAGCCGTTCACCACAAAGTCTCAAGGAGTAATCTATGAGAAAAATTTCCGGCTATAACGGAAACTTGAACAAAAGTAGGATTGACTAGATGCAATGTCGTGGATGTAAGCATTGCATTGTTTACGGCAGGTTGCGATGTCGAATTGCATTCGTAGCCAACGAGCTGAGTGATTACGATGTTCCAAACATGATGGACCACATCTGTAATCTCTACCCAACGGAACAGTCATTATACTTTATAGTTATTTGATTTTCCGATCGCCTCGAAACTTTTTTCAACGAAAAGTAATTTACGTGAGAAATATCTGGTGCGATAAACGCTCAGCTGGCATGTGCAGTACGCAACCATAGCCTACTGTCGAGTTTTATTCATGATCATCATTGCCACCATTACAGACATGAGCCAGACCAGAAGGTACTGTGGCTCGAGCCGCCACTTACTTCGACAGTGACATGGAATGCACTAAAAGAAGAAACACTGATGAAAAGTTTAGAGAAATAATAACAGAGACTAAGCTGAAGAGCTAGAAATAAAGGATTGATGTAGGTACGCTACTGATTTCAACACGCCACCATCTCGGATAGCGTCCATAGCCAGCGATTTGAGTGGTTGTAAGTACTCCAGCCAAGCAGGCGACACCTATCTACTTTGCTCAATAGAACAGTCAGGGTCTTCATACTTCGTGAACACGTCGTTGCTTCACCGCCGAGCGGTTTCACTCAACTATTGGTCGTCTCGGTGTATTATGCCCGGTACAATAAACGATTAAATAGCATATGGAATACGTGACCCAACCACCGCAAGCTGCGTAGCGTGGGTAGTTTCCCAAGTGATCACGCATCCCGAGTGTCCCGGAACACGCGCCTGCAGACAAGAGTTCGCTCACACGATCAGCCCACTTAATGTGGATTAACTGGCGGAGACAGAGATGGTCAAACACAGCGAGTATGCTTATATATTCGTTGCAAACAAGCCACTTTTCCTAACCACAGAACAAAACAGAACGTACACTAGCATTATATACCCTTCTTCGTAGTGATTACCAAACGTTATTCTGATGCCACACGCTGGCAAAGGCAACCCGTGCTTCGCCATCCTCACGGGTACCTCACTAACAATATTACAAACTGACGAGACCGTGCTACCCAAGTATGTGAAACTGTCCACAGTCTCGAGCGGATTAACTGCAATAAAAAAGTAGGGGTGAAAATGCCCCAAACTTTAGGCAGCATTGCACTTTGAAGTTACGAAGCGCATTCCATACAAACCAGCCCGATCATTCACCTTGTTCAGCATGGTCTGTATGTCTTCGGTAGAGGGGTTACGTAAACAAATGTCATCTATATACCGCATTTACGTCAACCTAAGTCAGGAAGAAGCTCAATACTAGGCTCACCAGATTCTTCAAGTGCACTTTCCAGAATGTCATCCATGAAGAAAGTGAACAGAAAGGAGAAGATCGGACACCAATGATGAACTTCATTAGAGGCGATGAACGCCCCAGAAAGTGGTCCATAAAGTTCCACCTTGCTTGCAGAGTGAGCAAAGAGTGACCTTAAAAGATTCACGTATTGATATTAGGTAGTAGTTCTTAATACTAGCTTAACACTTAGGATTTTGGTGAGTGAACTTGGTCGATTACGGCAGCGAAAAGAAACATTTCCTGATACCACGAATGTTAACATGCCGGAACAATCCGATTCAGTGAACGCATTCACATGCGTTCAACACCGTACAACACAAGTTGAAAATAGGCCACGATATGCAAACATGTGGTCTGTAGGATGGTTACCTTCGAGCGAATAGGTCGACAAAGTTGGTATCATCTATCTGTAGAGCTCTATGAAACGGGACGTTTTTCTTGGACGGGCACTACACACTATCCTTTCTCAAACCATCCTAAGCTAAACCCTATCATCACCGTTTTATCCGAACTAGTCAACATCAACCAGATTACGCAGACATCATTGAAGAATATGGAAGGCTTGCTATTGTATTTCTTGCGCAAGGTACAAGTTTCTGCTCCACCAAAAAATGACGCATTGCAACCGCGTAGATGCAAACTCATCAGCCGCTGTGTGAGGACTTTTACAACAAAGGTCATAAGGTTAACACCAACCTGAAGTATCATGCATGCTCCCAGCAGTATGGTTACTTTCATAGTTCAGCAACAACGATCCGCTAGCGATAATCTGCGATGTCCAGCAAGACACAAAACACAAGGTAGTCAAGAACATTTCACCATAAAAAGACGCATTCTTTTGCACGAAGATTACTGTTTTAAACCGCCCCACTCGCTGAATCTAGACAAGAATGGAGAAAGAATACTCATCACAAAATACTCGAATGTCATTCCTCTTTATTCGTGGTCCAACTGATCGTAGGCATGTTAATGAGACCACATGTGAAAGAGATACTTCACAAAATTTGCTGTTTCCCGAGGAAACTTAACAGATGGAGTGAACACTTCGAAAAGTAACTCATTCGGCCTGAGACAACACAATCGGTTTTGAACAATGAAGATAATTTACTGTCACACCAATACTAGTAAATAACTGTTGAGTAATCGGGGATTTAGTTTATTTTTAAGTTGAACATCACTCACATTTGATTGCAGTCTTCGCATTCAGATAGACTTTCGAGCCAACCTCTTTGGAAAAAATGCACTAGACTCTAGTTTCGCTCTCATCAGAGCTCGTCAGTAGTGCACATCATTGCAGGTTTAATGAGATCAGTGATTTCGACCTGTCTTGGAAGTCCTAACCGCGGAGTTATCGATTAGGGTTAACAGGCAGCAACCGTGTCTCCTCTCGAGACGATCGGGCAACCTGATCATTGCTCATAAGCGAAAGTGGCTGAGCATTCAGATTTGATAATTCGGTCGTGCCTAATGTGAGGTCAATGGCGCAGTGGTCAACACGGTTGCCTCATGATTGGAATGGCCGGAGTTCAAATCCCGGCCGTGGCAAGGATATGCACTACTGATGAGCTCTAATGATAGCGAAACTCGAGTCTAGTGCTTCTTTTCGAAAGAGGCTGGATAGAAAGTCTATCTGATTGCGAACGCTGCGATCAAATGTGAGTGCTTTTCAACCTGAAAACAACTAGATAAGTTCCAGAAAATTAGAACAGCAAGTGAACAGAGGGAAGAGGTCAAGCAGAATGTTACTCGCTTACTTGAAACGTTGCAGAAATCCCAGCTATTTAATGGTTAGCCACACCAAAATGAAATCACCAACCCCATTTGTGAGTGGTTTGAAGCCTCACATACAACTATGGTGATCTGACGTTTAAATGGCTAGCTTATAGATGTTTGGAAGTTTGTAACGCATTGCATGATCGAATAACATGTTGTTCACCCGTTCCAATTGTTTCACTTTTGTTTTAACCTTGCTGAACCTATAGAATTTTATTGGTCTGATGGTGATAGATCACCGGAAACGATTGTTCGTTTGCGGTTCTCTTTTAAGATTCATTGGGAATTTTCGTGAGATAACGGGTACAATTATCACATTACTGGCAGTCTTTCGTCAGGAACCAGATCGCTGTTTGAGCTCAAATTATTGGAACGTGATAAATCGTCAAGTCTCAAGATTTATTCTTCAGCTCTTTAATTCGTTCAGTGAGACAGACTGAACAGGTGCATCGTGACTGGTGATTACCAATAGCTAGTCCTAATCCCAAAATAGATGTTAGTGTTATGTGGGAGCCATGTAATTATCATCGTTGTTTTTACAACACTCATGCTGTTTATGGGCCTCACAATCTAGTCGCTTGCGGAATACGGAACAAGCTGAAAACGGATAAAGCAGGAGGGTTTCTGGCCCAGTCACTAGTGTACTAATGATAGTTTCACCTTGAGAGAGACCTCCAAATACTGGCACTCTTTTCACAAATCAACTGTCATGATGATATTTAGTCTGAAGGCGGCATTCGAATCTGCTGTTCGAAATGCTCTCTTGAGCAAAGACTGCATGTATAGACAGCTATCTTCAGTGTTCACCAATTCAAGCGACGTTTGACAAGGTATACCGTTTCCAGCCTCCTTTACAACTACGCGACAGATGATATGTCAGAAGGAACGCTTAGAATTTCCTAGGATCACAGAGTAGAGCTTCTGTTAGGTATTGAGTATACGGACAACAATACTCAGTCTGACACTTAAGCAGGTAATGTGAAGACCATGCTGATCAAAAGGAACCGCACAATTGCTCTGTGTGATATGCACGTTTCACTTTCAAGGCGTAAAGTATTGCTTCAACGATAGGATATGTGCTAGTAGCATTTGCCTTGTTGGCAAGCCGCTTGGGCCTGTCGATCTTCTCATCCACCTGAGTCTTGCCATTTAATGAGCTTGTTGATAAAGTGCCTGTGAAGATGGCGAAAGCGCGTGGTGCATTCGCTTATTTTCGTCATCTAGGGCGTCAAGAAGGTGTTCGACTGCCAATTGGGAGAAACGCTAGACCCCAGTCTCGCTATCAATACAGCTCATCAGTGGTACATCTCCTTGTCCGAGTCGGAGTTTGCACTTCAACCCTCATGCCTGTGTGTTGACTACAACGTCAGTAACCTCGCAGTAAGCACAACCTCAAACCTTTGTGAATAGTGTTCAGCTTGTCTGATCGTTTCGAAAGAAGAAGAGATAGAGGCGCTCTGTTCACCCTAATCGACAATCTGAAGATCAGGAACTCATCAGTTAGGTTGAAGTCACGGTCTTCATTGAACCAATTGAGCAAGGAAAGGCGTACAACGCGCATGCATGTATAGTTTTGATACACAGATCAGAGATCTGGCTCGCTCATGTGGAAAATGTACATGGAGTTTGAACACAATTATTCAACCAGTTAGTCGATATCAAGTGGGGTGATGTTGTGAGCAATGCAACTGTTCATCTGGAAGTACTGTGAGATTCTCCAGGATCGCTTTCGAAAAGCGAGCTGATGGAAAGGTGCTGTTTACTCAGGTTGGGTTATGTACTCCACAGTTTGATGGGGTTTCTACTGCACCGCTCATCGTGCTGACACTCAGATGAAACCACACCGTGGCAAAGCACTGGTGTGATTCTAAACTATGAATGACGTAACCGCCCTGTTGGGCAAGGTTGATAGGTGCCGCCTGTCAGTTTGAAGATTACAATTACCGTTCAACGAGGTGAGTAAGCTGGTTTTTTGGACAGCCAATGTTTTGAATGGTGTAAAAATAAACCAGATCAAAGAACAATCCATATTACCTGCGTCCAGAACACGAATGACCCGATCGTTTAAACCAACGTAAAGATGGTTAAGCCTCGGATGGGCGGACACCGCTGTGATCCGCTGTCCTAGGCGGGCTAACAAATGATATCTAAATGACAAGCAAACGTGAGAAACATGCAAAAAAATAAACGGAATACCGATTTTTGACAAAGTCAAGCTCATGAATTGCGCCAGACTGATAACCACAGAAAAGTCTGGCCCCACTGGAATCGAACGCGCAAGCTGTGACCGCAACCGGTTGTGGATTCTCGCGCCCAAGTGTGGCTTGTCGATTGGACAAGAAGACTGAGAAAAGCTTGCTGTAACAAGAAGCAAAACATGAAGACTATCAAATTCGTATTCGAGAACTATACCAAAAATAGACAGCACAATATTTGGACACCATCTGTATCATTAATTCTGCATGGGAACCAAGATGAAATTTGGGGTGGACGCTTCCTTTCTCAAGTTTTCGCAGAGCGGTGAGTTAAAAATACACTTGTAATAATAATAATAATAATAATAATAATAATAATAATAATAATAATAATAATAATCACGCTCGATACGACGTTGGTTCATTGAAATACTGGAACTCACCTGTTAACATTTTAGTCCCCAAGGTTTGTATGATTCTTTTGTATTTAAAACACTGAGTTCCATTAATCAATTTGATCAAAACAGAGAGAAGACATATCGCAAGATGCTAACACTTCGATTTACTCTTATCAGTCACCAACGTAAAAACAGCAAGTTTCATACAAACTGCACATAACAACAACAATTGAACGAACCAAACACATAATTCCGACCTTTTGCGCTCCAATAGTGCAATCAGTTCCACGGTAAGGAGATTGATTGCGTCAGCGCCTTTTGTGCACACAAAACTGGCCGATTTTGTTTGATTAGCATTGCCACACTAATCACTAGCAGCTTCGGATCGCAAGAATTCGGATTGAAAAATTTAAAACTGCTTACAAATGAGGGCTAGAATGATTTGCACTGCAGATCTATTGGAGGAAGAAGAAGAAGAGTTTAGTAAGAAAACGTTAGTGGATAACGGCTATCCTGAAAAGTTTGTGAATATCCACAGAAAGAAGAACCAAAAGTGGTAGGCTGCAATGCAGAGAAACAGAACATATTTCCGCAACTCTAATTCAAGGATGACCACGTGATTAACAGCATTAGTCGCAAATTGACGTCGGTGTTTCAACGCACCTCCCCAGCTGCCCAACTGCATGTCCTGTTAAGCGCTGGGGGATTGTCTGTCCATAACGATGACACACACAACCGATCAGTCTGTCACCCACGTAATATACTAGTTCAATTACAGTTACAATGAAGTATGCATAGGCAGGACGGATCGGCGCTTGCATTAGCGTATGGCGCAGTACTTTTCCAATGGGTTATTAACTGCAATCACAAAAAACGACCTGCCAACAGTAAAAGGCTCGTATAACCCGGCTTGATCGATCGCCAAGCACATCTTAGCGACCGGTTACTTAGTTGACCCAGTCAAGTCGCTCAAGACATTGTTACGTAATCGCAATCCGAAGCAGCTAGTGATTAGTGTGGCAATGCTAATCAAACAAAATCGGCCAGTTTTGTGTGCACAAAAGGCGCTGACGCAATCAATCTCCTTACCGTGGAACTGATTGCACTATTGGAGCGCAAAAGGTCGGAATTATGTGTTTGGTTCGTTCAATTGTTGTTGTTATGTGCAGTTTGTATGAAACTTGCTGTTTTTACGTTGGTGACTGATAAGAGTAAATTGAAGTGTTAGCATCTCGCGATAGATGTTTTTTATCTTTGTTAAATGTTCCTGAAGCAAACTTTAGTGACTGTTGAATATGTTTCATACACGCCTGCTCTTTGCTCACCAGGGCATCATTACAATAAACAATTTAGTACATACGTGGGTACACAGAAGCGTACATGGGATTATGCTCACCAAAGTTCACAACAACGTAGCTACCCTTACGTTGTGAATTGAACATTCAGTCCAAATGCAACTGTGAACCTTACAGACAAACAGACGGGATAGCAATAGGAGCCCCTATTAGTCCATTGCTGATGGATCTTTGTAATAGGAAGGCTGGAAGCATAACAGCCACATAGGATAATTGACGACATGCAGCTCTACTGCGGACATGTTAGGGGCATTTTTGTTCCATTACTCGAAAACGTTGAATATATATTACAGATGTTCAATGAGACCCGCCCTTCTTCACTGTTCGGCTCAGAAGCGGAAGTCGACGGATTATTTTACTTAATAATAGCGGCGTTAAGAAAGCACAACAGACAGTTTTATTGGAAGATTTTATCGTGAATCAAACTGGACTGACTAGCATACACCTTTTCACAGTTTCGCGCACCTCAAGGAGAAACAGAATCAGTTCCGTTGTTCAACAAGTAGAGTATGAAAGATGTTCTCTTCAAAGATCTCACCGGATGAACTGCATTTTTTCTCTAATGTCCTTCAAGAAAACGAACACTTAGATCACAAAAACCGTCAGTGCATCTCCGCTGCTAAAAGGAAACTATTGTTTCTGATGCGTTTGTTCTCACTTCAACTACATTAAACATAAATATGTTACGCAAGTGAGTCTTTGAATATAGTCAGCTACAGGATGAAAAATGTGAGGACAAAGTCAATCTAAACCTTAAAAAACAATGTTCTAACGATCCTTCGCAATAACAACAATGATCGTAGAATGAGTCTCTACAGAGTCCGACTTCTACGAAGACTGCTTCTCAAACGACCAATACGTCACGTTATTTATGCAAGAGTCCAGTAATCCGGTGAAATGGAATAAAGGACTCCAAAAACCAGCTCTCACGCGGTACCAATGAGGCCAAGAATCATGTTCTGAAGCTCATGAAGGAAATAAAACTCACAAAGATGGCCGTGTTGGATGAACTCCACCAAAAAGTGTCAAATCAGTTTGTTCACAGTTTGCGCGTGCCACTGACAATAGTTTGTAGAAGGCTGGTGGGCATGAGATATTATCGGATAAATGATGGGAGGCGATTAGTAGTGATAACGTCTAGGTCACAGTCTCACTCCTCGACACATCACCTTGGCATCCTGTTCAACTAGCTGACATACTGAAAGTTCTGCCGTTCCCACTGTATCTAAGTAGTCCAGAGGTGCCATATAGATCTGTACAGAGGTCCTCTGCTGATCTCAAGGTTAAGATGATAACGAATGTCTGGGGTTAACGTGTTTTTTTCAAAGTACGCAAGATGCATTACAGACATGTGTTGGATTGGTTGATTTTGGTAAATTAAGGCGAGTGCGTATTAATTCTTACTGGACTCTGAAAGCCAACCCGCAGAAATATATACTGGCAGGATTCAAATCGCCGTGTATGTCCCAGCAAAAGTACACATCATCGATCGATTCAAAACCGGTGCCTATTAGTGACTGGCGACCTCAAAGTACCTTTGGATTCTATGAATGTTCAGAAGAACTAATGAATCAACAGGGGGTATTTTTGTTGCAGCGTCTAACACATAAACCCACCATGTTTCATACAACACAAACTAACACAAGAATGTGTACTGCTTGTGAGTAGTCACACTGTGCACGTTGTGAAAGCCGGCTTGCTCTTCCTGCTTGAAAAGCTTAGGTATATGTTGCCTGTACGGTTGACGGATTAAAGTGACCCCATACTTGCAAACGTCAAGGAACCCTGTTCAGATCCGTTCCGACTACTCAGTACTGCTCATCATTTGACCCTACATTATCACATCAGCAAGTTTAACAGTTCACTGTCTGAAATTGTAAATACCACGGTACAGTTTTCTGAATGCATTGAGCACCACTGGAATTCGCGCCGGAGCAGTACAGCCCGCTCGGCCGTAAAACAAAGTTCGAGTATATGCTTAATGTTGTCGGTAAATAGCTCTCTATGTTTTGTTATTTCGAACAAATCCAGTCCTTGGATGTTCGGTTGTTTTAAATCTACATAGTTATTCCACAATTTACGCCAACAGTGGTTTTGTTAAATGTCTGCTGAATATCACCTTTTCAACAGTCCCTTTCTTGAAGCGCCACCCTATGGTAATCCCGACTACAATGTGTTGACCACGGATGTCGGCTACATTTGAACCCTCTCAACAGAACCTCGTTTGATTGATGTATAGTAACACAATTTACTCAGACAGCGAAAGACCGCCACGCTTATGCGTCCCAGTGAAACATTGCTGTAGGAACTAACATGGGAGCTGTTCGCAGTCTTTCGGTCTCGAAGTTATTTTGAAAACAAATGAAAATAAAAGTTATTTGTCCTGTATGGGCAAATTATGTTGATCACAAGCCAGTTGGCTTTGTTGGCAAGAGATTTATGACATTCTTCGCCACTATTGTAGTACCACTCCTACAGCAATAGGTACATTGTGAAACAAACGTGTATTTTGAGGAAAAGTAGGAGATTTAATAGTGACAGGGGTATTTTAGTGAAGAAATCAAGAACGTTGGGTGCATTTATTTCTCGGACAGGAGGTTAACTACGAAAACCGTAGTGGTAACTGTAGAAAGAAATAGCTGTATATGGTAGAAAGATACATTGAAAGAGTGTTTTCATTTCCGAAGGCCTAAACTTACTGTCCGCATGACAGGACAATAATGACACTTGACCCGAATGGAAGTAAAAGTAACAGCAAGTTGTTCTGCTCGTCTCTGTGGCTGGCATGAAAACCTTACTGGAAAAGAGCACAGGCATTATAGATTGTCCAACACCAAACTACAACGGCCGGAGGATTACACTCTTACCATGGGTTGAGCGTTTTGCAGTGTTAACGCTGTTTTCGGTCAAGAATAGGCGCCTGAGAGTAAACTGTTTTACGGTCCCCCATAGTCTACGTCAATCTAGCAATTCAAGTGATCTTTAGGGACGAGAAACAACCTGATGTATACTCCACCTCCATAACCGTCGAGAATTTGAAATGGACAGAACCACAAGACTTTATACCATATCATACCGATAATGACCTTTACTAACGTCTTCTTAATATCTGCATTAATCAAACTCTGAAATGTTAGTTTGATATTGTAGCCAACTGGAGATTCTTCTGGTTTGCTTGCACTGTGATGTGCAAAGCAAATTTGAAAAGTATGGCCGGATTTTACACCAAATATAGTTTCATACTGCACTAAGAAAAACCGCGTGCTGTATGTTATTTTATTGTTTGTTCGCATGCCATGACGTAAAGCAGGTGGTATACACACATGTTTATATGTGTCATATATATATATATGAAACACTTCGAATCTGAAGTATTCCAGACCTTCAAACCTAAAGTGTGGCTCCGATATGTGGATGATACATTTGTTGTTTTACCTCAGACTTAGCTTGACCAGTTTCACAGCTGTCTAAATAACGTAATATATGGGATAACCTTCACATGCGAGAAAGAAGAGAACTCACGCCTGGCGTTTCTCGATGTACTGATCATAAGACGACCTGATGGCAAGCTTGAAACCACTATCTATAGTAAACCGACAACAACTGGTGTCATTCTCAGATTCGATAGCAATCATCCAGCATTTCAGCTCAAAAGCTGTGTGCGAACATTATTTCGAAGTGCAGACACGCACTGTAGCTCACCCGAACTCAGAAGACAGGAACGAAAACACTTGTTCAAACTGTTTGCTTCCAATGGATACCCCAGTAGTTTCATAAAGACATCTATCAGAGGACCCACAGGAAGTGAACGCGCAAAACCTAGAACAAGAATGACAGTGCCATATATTCACGGCACATCTGAAGCGGTACAAAGGATGCTGCAACCACTGGGCATCCAAATATCACGCAAGTCAAACTCAACACTCCGTTCGGCTCTGATGAATTTTAAGGATCATGTAGAACCACACGAACAGTCTGGCGTGGTATACGCGATTCCATGCCTCAGGTGTGACCAACAGTATGTGGGGGAGACAGGCAAACAGCTGCACACACGCGTGCACAAACAAATCAGCAATGCGACGAGCCGACCCTAGATCACAACTGTGGCACCATTGCGCGGACACAAGTCACGAGGTCAACATAGACTATGCAAAAGTGGTCGCGCGGGCAAAAATGAAAGGGGAACGACTTGTACTCGAAGTTCTCTATTCGCAGAATTCGTTCAATCGACACGTTGACATAGACAGCCACTACGTCAGCATCGCTGACGATGAAACGAAAAGCGAGCGAAGACAGACGGACAGGCGGACACGGTGAGCGGTGGAACAACCTCACTCCGACACAATTATTTGTTTGATAACGGATCCCAGTGTGAATTTGAAACGTCACAATAAATCGCTCACTACTCAGTGTCCACCCTCTTTTTGATTAATTTAAATATATATATATAATTATACTACGTTACAACACGGTTAAAACACTTGCTTCACAGCAGGGCATAGCAGACATCCACAGTGTTGACTGAGAATATGTGTACTGATGGGGACGGTTAAAGATGCACTACTGTACTGACTGAAAAAAGAACAATTATTTAGGTGAATGGTTTACAAACCGTTGTGATCTCTACATATCTATGTTAGGTTTCCACAATCGTAGACTCCACTGCGCCATATATCAGGACCGTACGGCTACAGCCAACCTCATACAATTGTATGAGGTTGGCTGTAGCCGAATGGTATAGCATATTAATTAATATGCTATACCATTCGGCTACTATATTAATATAGTATCTTCTAAATTGAAGTTTTATGGCAGATAGGACTCCAAAAAGTTGCTCACACTGATTAAATCACGTGTCATATTCAGGAATGCCACTCTACATCTTTCTCAGCTAAATTTGACAGTTGTAACTGTTGACCGACTTATAAGTGAATGAGGTGGGCGGACTTTCAGTTCTAAGCCCTCCAGGGACTCATTAACAGCCCAGAGTGCATGATAAATTTTGATGCAGCTGCTCGTTGAAAACACGTAACCATAGCCAACGTTGCAACGTCCAATGTGTACGCGCATATATGCGCATTACTGCAATAATTGCCAAGAAAAATAGTAGTGGTACCACAACACAGTATCAGGCTTGATATTAAGAGAAATAAATTGAACTGTGCTTCCTACCCGTTTTCATGAGCTGAGAAATGTGATTTATGCAGAACGCCACTCTGCAATTCACCCAAATCCAGAGTTCGAGCACTCATGGCTAGTTCAAAAACTCGCCAGAAAAGAAACACACACACGATGGAATAAAACACGTGGAACTTAAAACATTTCTTTTTTAATGAAAGCGTTAATTTAACGTAACATCAAATTAAGTGGAAGATGGCCGAGTTTTTTTGTACTCTATATGATAGACGGGTTCAGAAGCGATCGATCACGGACTAAAAAATCGGGATCGGCCCTCATATACTAGGAACTCTCAAATAGTGAATGCACAAAAAACAGCCACAAGTTGCGCACCAGCACGGTCACAGAACACGAGAAGAACAACAGTGCAAAAAATGCGTACGTCGGTAAGTTGTCATTACCATAACATGGATCCCAACTGAGTACACGGAATCGGGATTTCCAAAAGGAAGTTTTCTGCATAATAGGAGCACAGAAACTGTTTTCTGTTGTAAACCCCAGACTCAGTACGCTGGTTCGTCCACTGTATATTAAGACGACTGATAGGAAATCGGATTCCTCTGCTTGATTAACACCACAAATCTTGATCTACAAATTAACGCGGTGTTCCCGGTTGCGCTCAAGACAAACCAACGGACGGGTGCAAAAAAGCAACTTTGTTCCGCTCCGACAAAGTGTGTGAGAGGGAGGAAATTGCATGGCATTTATAGAGTGCATAATGACTTACCAAAATTCTCGAGCCAGAAAACCGGAGAAAAGACATCGAAAATTATTTGGGGCCAGAAATTGGAATAGCTTCACACCATTAGGAGAAGTAGTCACCCATAACTCAAATACACCGATTGTGTGAGGGGTTAAGCAATGGCCTTAAAGACTTGGCTCCGACGACCTTCCAACGTGTGCCATAAGAGCTAACCGTTGACTTGGCGGCTGATGTATCCCAGGAGATTTCACGCTTATGCATCCCGAAGAAGCGTAACGGAAATTAACTATGCCAGATATGCGTTGTGACCATTGAAATCGTCGGCTAACAGCTACATCTATATTTCTCTGACTGATGTATCCCAATTCAGTGCGCAGTCGCTTCGATACGTACTGTGTTTTTTGATGGGGAATCACAGTCATTCTGTCGTAATTGCCACCTAACTGATAGTACAACACTGCGTCTAACACTTTCCACTACCAATACGACCGACGATGACTTGGATGGTCAGATGAAGTTATCCTTAAACGCTGACTCAATCACTTTCTCGAGTAATTCGTGGTACGGTACAGGAGCTGGTCATGGATGTTGATTGCTAGGTGACGCGAACGCTGTGTGGTTCGGGTGATCTAGTTCTTTTGCCACTTCTTTTGACGCCAATCGGGTGACACTAAAAATGGCTATGCGTCATAATAGCTTGACACGATGTTGACAGTGAACTAACGATCCGATTATTTTGATCCTCTAGCGTTATATCAGATAGTCCTACTTCTCAGCCAGTCTCATTCGGGGTTTTACTGGCTAATGGCAACTCGCAATTGCCACGTCTGAACAACCGTTCATTGAGACCGACGGTGCGATTGTATCGTTTTAGAAAAAATGCCGGATGATCGATTTCCAGGGTGTTTCCTCCGGAACAGCAAAATAGTTAGACAGCGGAAAACCATCGAATAGAGCTGACATTTATATCACCCTCAAAGATTTGTGTACACTGCTGTTCTTCGCTCTGAATTTTCGGCTACTGCCAATTTGGCCGAAACCATGAGTGAATAACGGACGTAAGAAGCTGCATATGGTACCGGTATCTTACAGTGCTTTCACTACGTCTGACCCATGCGCAAGATTATACACATTTCAAAATGTGGGTGCGTTTACAAATGGAACATAGATACTATAGAAGCCAGAACACTAACCGCTTGGTTGCCCCTGGCGGTTCCGTTTGTGTCCGTTTTGAGGCCGCCCCAATGGAGTTCCGACGTTCCGACCACCAGCACTCAGGATATCAGTACCCCAATGGTCGTTGATGCGTCCGTGATGGACCTCGAACGCTGCCGTTCCACTGAGATGAGTCCGGGCAATGCAAGTGTGCATGGCTCCGCGTTGAGTTCGGCAATTTTTAAGGTTACAATATCATGCAATTACCGTCCTTCTCTTGAACTGACGCGGTTGATTCTGCTTCCGACCAGGCCAGGGGGTTGCGTATAATGAATGTGCAGGCTGCTCCCGAATAAGACGTCTCCGGATGGGGGAGCCTCGGATTACCTTCATGGATCTCTCGAGTAGAAAAAAAATCCTCAGTGACGTCCGCTCAAAGTCCGTTGTCCATCTAGGAGAAAGTACTAAATGATTGGACAGGAAAAACAGAAGTCCGCTGTCTGAACATCAACTTCTAATTGGTCATGACCAGGATTCTAAGAAAGCTTGGGGCATCCAACTTATGTGCAAGGATCTTGAATTACGTAAGGGCATTCCTCCAGGATCGGAAGTTCAACGTACAAGTGGAGGGTGCCTAATTAAGTCGAATGATTCTAAGAAATGAAGTTCCGCAAGGATATGCTTCACGGACTTCACCGATTTTTAAGAACGACGTAATGTTTATCCCGTCTTTCAAGTGCGTCTGCAAACGCTGTTAAACTAGCTGGCTGTTCACACATGGTGGGAGTGCAGAAGTATCCGGATAGAATCCGCCAGTTAAAACTTTCACTGAACGAGAACAAACGTAGACAGTTGTTGGTAACGGAGGTGGCAGATCTCCATAGACACATAGGACAGCCGGATAACTCGGTGTTGGTTCTTCCAGCAGCGAAAGTGATAGATCCGGGGATACAGAGGTGAGTGGATATCAAAGATTTCAGTCCGGCGACAGCTGCGGTCAAGAAAACGAAAATACCTCTGTTTCCACTTAATAAGGCTAGCTTCTCAAAACCAGAAGTCCCGGCATCTGTGTTTGAGATTATGCGCGACTGCATTTTGAATGTTGTGTGAGAGCCTGGAGTTCTTTTCTTGTTAAGGATGCAAAAGTTCTGGAAAGGGTGCGGCACCGACTTTCAAAGTTGTCTGTTAAACTTGATGGTATGGATTTTCAAAGCAGACTGGGGTAATTAAGTTTGCGCTCTTTGAAGATAGGACGCGAACGTGGATTCTTGATTGTGACCTTTAAACTTGCGAATGTTTTGTATGATACTGATGAGCAGCCATTTACCGGGAGTGGCAAACCTTCACCTCAAGGGCATGGTTGGGAACCCGAGAAACAAAGCACCAGCAGGAACGTTCGGGCCCATTTCTGTGTCAGAGGGGGTGAATCACTTAAGTAAGTGGCTGATGGAAGTGGTACAAACCACAACGACAGAAAATTTCAAGCAGTCATAGTAAATGCTGCACGCCAGTGTTTCCCGAGTTAATTCGAAAACTCGAAAGTTGTACGCTACGTTTCACACCATTTCGATTTTCGATTTCTGCCTCCTCCAGTTTCATTCCTTTGTCTTCTTCCATGTAGTCAGTAATCGTTTACAACATTTTCCCTTCCTTTTTCTTTCTTATTCACGGACCAGATCAGGTCACCAGACAACCGAAGCCTGGAAGAGGCAAGGTAGCAAGAGCAGAGGCAGTGACCTTGCTTAACAATATGATAGCCGCATTAGTGAGCTACCCTTCTATCCATATTCACACCGCATCATAAGATTATCCCCCTTTGAAATGTAACGATGCTTTTCCTTCTCCAGCTGATTCAGCACAACGGGGACCGTTGTGGTCACAAGTGCGGGAAACTGTCCACCACTTGTCAATCGCCGCAAATCCTGTGACGAGGTATGACCTTTTGTGACTCACTTTGTCCGTTCGATCCATTTAAGACGATATCGGGGACACTATAAGACAGCTGTTTTTCTCCGGTGATGTCACCCATTAATGCATTCGTTTAGAGCTGAGGGTCTGAGGTATTCGGGTCTAATCGGTTCTGATTATTCCGCACTAGGCGAAAGACATTCTGTGAAACCAGGGTGCAGCCCCACTCTCGGGTATTGCTGCCAATACCAAGAAGAAAGTGAAAGTATGAGTATGGCTATTTTTCAGCTCCTGACCATCCACCAGTTCACCGAGATCTCCGGAATTTCAGCTAATAGCCATAAAAGGATATCTGCTCCAGTTAGTAAAAATCCTACAAGAAAAAATTTGTCGCATGGGAAACATTTAGTAACAAAACTTAATGCTTTTTGGAGTTTCCCCAGAAGTCGTTTTCATCCTCTAAGAGAAAGGACTGTCCTACTGGGTCTGTGCTAAATGCGAAGCGCGTAAGAGTCAGCCCGCACTGAAGTTGCGCAAATTCCAGTGGACGCAGATCAGAAACTTTCAGTCCAGATTTGCAAGTGGCATTTTTAAGCGCATGATTAGTTCGTCAGTCATGCGCCGGACACGTTCACCATCGGATGAATCTTTTAAAAAATGTTTATCAGTGTATTTAATCAGCAACCTCTTATAAGCCCACTAAAACCTTTAAAACGCTCCTTTGTCTGGGGCGGAAATGCGCCCAATCCTTCTGTCTCGTGGTGGTGTGCAAGTAGTGGAGGTGTTAGATTATTTTCAAGCTGAACGCTTGACCACAGCTTCCATATTCAAATCAGATTTTCGGCTGACCCCCTTTAAAAGGAGGCACTAGACAAGAGTTCCACTCCCACTAGAGAAGCTGCAGATGAATGTAGGCGGTGTTCAGTTTTGAAACATCCAAATGCATAGATCTATCTTCCGATCGATTACTAAACACATTAACAATCACGATTATTTTTTGAGTTCTCACTAAGTAACATACAAATGCACCCACAGTCGTTTGAAGTAGGACTTCACACGTTCGACCAGCGTTTAATTTCGTCAACCCCGAGCCGTGATACACTTGATCATTGGCATTTTACATTTCTAGCTTATCTTTGTTAAGGGAAAATCGATTTGAGCAAAAAACAGCTGACAATCAAGCGCTGGCTCTGATGTGGTTCATTTAACTTCAGGGGAGATGAAGGATCCATCCCGGTTTCAAGTGTGTTCCAGTGTCAGGGGTGCGCAGGTCCAGCAAGCAACCCCCTTGAATATCGTAGGCCATCAGCTTATGTTTAACAGGAACATATGGTATACAGTCGAAGACCTTGACGAACTCGAAGATGACGTCAGACGTGAGGCAACTGTCTCCGGCCTTCATCGAGCTATGCATGAAGACAAGATCAACTAATGAGGAAGCCATGCTGGGTGAGGAGAAAATATCCGTATGATAGGAAAGGTGCTTGTAGACGTCGAGCTTTACCAAAGGATCTATTTGTCTCGCATGGCATGATAGTAAGGTTGCATTTAGTCAGGGATTGCCGCCTCGTGCGGTAATGTGACCGTGGCCTTTTTATGCGCTGTGGAAAACCAGTCAAAAGTGTAATTTCGAAAGCCCTGCAAAATCTTCTGAGAGAATAACAGTTGTTTCTTTGAAGAACCTGAGACGAATGCTATCTGGTCCCATCAAAATACATCAAATAATCTGGAATAACTGGTCTCCTACATCTGGGGGAGAAGAATCAACAGCGAGGAGTGATTATCGGAAGCTTCACGACAGTGTACCGGGTTGACAGTGCGGCCGAACTATTTTGAAGGCCACTCAACTGCATTTCCTAGAAAACTCGGCAAATATCGGGGAACCGGAAGAAGTTTCCCCGTCGGGCAGTCACAGAAAGAAAGGTCAACACTAACACTTCTTTCGCTGACTCATGCTCTTATTTTCGCAAGCTTAGGTTGTTTACAGAGTTTACAGCACCTACCTTGAACAACATGGAAAATGCATAGATCGTCCGAGCTTCCCGTGAGTTTCTGCTTCGTGAACGAGTGAGCACGTTCGTCAAGAAGAAGGCGTTCAACACGAAAGGGGTGAGCAATAAGGAAAGGTGCGAGGGTGGAAGTGTACGAATAAATCGTTCGCCTTATCAAGTGCTTTTAGAAACGCCTGACGATTATGTCACAAAGAACCATAACCAAGAAGTGATGGCGCAAAAAAACTTCTCAGGCGGTTGAATTCAGTCAACTTGAGAGTTCAAACTGTGTGTACTTATACTGGTTTTTGTTGCTGTGGCGTCAATGATCTCATCCGTAGGCGGATCTCTTCAAAATTAAGGTGATGAAATTGGGTCACTCACTTCCACGGTTAGCGTGATTTGCTGGATCAGTGTCGATAGGTAGCCCTACGTTTCATTCTTTCCCAAGTAAACTGCATCGACCACCTCTATTCCTGTCCCAGCTGTTGCTATCATTTTTTATACCATTATGTAGTCCAAGCCCTATAAATCTCTAAATGCCGAAATTGGACGTTTTCTCCCTGCAGTTTTTATTGGATAACTTAAACTTCTCATTAATCCTGAGTACAAGAACAACCGTTTGTTTCTGGCGAAACCAACGTCTATTTGTTTGAGTGAACCCAGTTCTGCTTTATTCTCACTGATTGCTGAGCGAGGCCTAGTTGACGATTTTCTTGTGCAGGCACATTCCTTGTTCGGTTTTTGAGGTTTTTCACGCTCAATATCAGAGATTTAATCTCACATATTTATCCCATTGCTACCGCACTAAATCTATTTTTCACGAGCGTCTTCCAACTGACCGCCTCGAAGACACATCAACTTCCTCGCCGCTGGATACTGAGGAGGGCATTTATTGATCCGTCAGATGACGTGGAGAATTAAGCGTGTGTGGATGATGAGAACAAGGTAAATTGCGGCAAATGAACGCCTCAACCAACGTTTTAGGCACTAGTCAGTTTGTGGGAAGTTAAATCAATCTTGAAGCTAGTATAAGCTCTCTGTTTTTATTCGCTGTATTGTACAAGAAAGACACGGGATTTCCGTCAAATATTAACAATTGATTCTCTAGGTCATTTCATTCCCTAAAAATAATACTTTCCAGTGAACACTATTTGGTCATATCTCACCTACTCTTGACCTGCACATTGAAATTCATCAACTATCATGGAGAACAGATCAAGAAATGAATTAAGCAGACCTGAATAGATAGGAATCTAACGACGTCTTCAAGTGATACCCACAAAGAGCTTCTGACGACTTCAAGTGGAAAGTCATTCGGTTGACGGATAGCCTTCCGAAAAAGATGTTGTCACAGGAGAATCCGACCTACACGTATATATGGGATCGCAACAAAACGTGTGTTCACTGAATTGAATGGAAAGTGTGCATTTCACAGGCATGGCATTGTAAGAACAAACAGGGTTGGAAATTGCCAATGAGGTACAAAATAATATTTCTCAATTCTTCATATAATGCTGAAACGCGTAGGTCCGTTAAAAATACGCCGAATTTCGTGCGTGTAATCGTCGTGTTGGAATGAGAAATGTCGGTTATGCCGTATTGCGGAGGAAAACTCTTTGCTTTCTCAAAATGAAAGGCATGAAGTTGGTCCCCGGGATCAATTTTGCACTTTGAAAATTCTTTCACTGCTGTTTTCTTGATGGAACACACATATCAGTAACGTGAAACGCTCAGTTTTGCGTTGTTTGGGAATATAAATGCGTCTATAATTTGAAACACTGAGTTCCCTTTATCCAGTTCATCAAGACAGCAAGAAGACATACATTGCGAGATGCAAGCATTTCGTTTATTCTCATCAGTCGGTTACATAAAACATTCGGTTATATAGGTTAAGCGCGTAGCGTCAAAACAATGAAATGAACGAACTTCACTTGGTTTCAATCAGGCTTCACTGCCACGGCAACGAAATTGATTGCGTCAGTACCTTTTGCCAACAAAGGGCCGGTGCGTGACGCTTGATCAACATTGCCTCTGAGAACGCTAACAGTCTAGGGTCGCGATTGCGCAATAGGACTGTGAATGAAGTGTCGGGGTCAACTACATGACCTGTTGCGATTAGGTGTTTGGCGATGGAAGACGCCGGACTTCTGTTCGAGTTTTGGTATGCTGACCCACCTTGAAACATTGTTTGCACTAGCCACTTGGGAATGTGCTCCGCCTTCCTCTGTCGTAAATTTCGGTCCGTTCTGCCGATGTATGAATCACCGCAACTGCAGGTGAACTGGTAAATAACGTGAGAGGCAGAGTTTTCCGAAGAAGAACGATCGGGGCAGTGGAGGCTCATCCTACGGGTGGAGAGTAACAAGCGCAATTCCGCCGCGGGATATGTGCGATCAATGACAGATTTCAACTTTCGACTTACGTCGGTAACGTTGTGGTCACCTGTGTAAGGAAGGTTGATAAAAACCTGTTTCTTCGGCACTAACTGTGGTTGGGAGGCAGTCACTCGCTCCTTGCAATAAATTTCAATAAATTTGGCCGGGTATCCATTCGTGAACAGAACATTCTTTAAGAGCTCCTCCTCAGACTGTAGGCTGTCGGCCGTGCACAGTTTCCTTGCTCGGTGAAAAACAGTTCGTACCAAACTACGTTTGTAAGCCACCGGCGTAAATGAAGAGAACTGTAGGTACTGCCCACTCCATGTGGCTTTTCGATAAACAGACCTACTGAGTGTACCGTCTGAGCGCCTAGAAATAAGGACGTCTAGGAATGGTAATGAGTTATCTAACTCTTGTTCATAGGTGACATGGAGATTTCGATGGGCAGAGTTAAACTGATGTAAAAGGTTCATAAAATGATCAAAATCGGTGAATATTATGATATCGTCGACATGCCGTTTATAAAGCAAAGAACGATCAATACAATCTGACATTCCATCTTCGACCATTCCAAGAAAAATATCAGCCAGTGTTGGACCCAACGGGCTACCCATTGCCACTCCGTCAATTTACTTATAAGCACATCCGTCAAACTCAAATCGAATGTTTTCCGTACAAATAAGAATCAATTCTTTGAGGTAGTCGACAGGAATGGATAAAGAAATATTATGAGACAAAATGAAATTACATAGATAATCAACTGTTTCATGTAACGGAACGTTTGTGAATAGTGATTCAATATCGACGGAGTACATCTTTTGTGCGGAACTCACCGAGATACTATCCAAGATATCACACAATTCAAAAGAATCCTTCAAAGAACGGCAGCTGAGGGTTTTGCGGATGGGTTCAGGGAGCTGAACTAGCCATCGAGCAAGTTTGTGGTAAGGTGAATCATCCATGGCAAGAATAGGTCTCAAGGGGGCACCGGCCTTGTGCAATTTGGGGGTTCCTCTCATACGTGGTGTACGAGTCCCAATCGGTTTCAACCGTTTATACTCCCGCTCACTTATATATCCATGCAATAGAAGAATTTGCAGCGTCATCGATATTTGTTTTTCTACTAGAGTGTTATTATCTGACGTGCGATCAGTTTTGAACTTCCTGTCATCAGCCAGGATGATACCGACCAGGATGTAACCGACTGATGAGAATAAACGAAATGCTTGCATCTCGCACTGTATGTCTTCTTGCGTCTATAATTGTCGAAATTATTGTGTTTGCACCATAGATCACACCACATATCACAGTGATCAACCGGCAATAATACACCACTTCGTTTGTGGGTCATCCACCCATTCAGTTTATATACTCCTGTTTCCTTATTCGTATTTCAAGTGTATACCGGTTGACGAAGTTTTATTCGGTTATTTTGATTCACCGCCCATATGGGACGGTGTAAAAATGGGTAATACGTCTTACTGTTTCATTGAGTACTTGCGTACCGTCTAGTTTTCTGCTTATTAGCTGTGTTTAAACGTGAATTGCCGTCTGTGCGCAACGCAATGCTGATATACATGACAGAAAATGATCTACTCTTAAGTTCATCAGTTTACCGATAGTACGTCTAGGTATGCAGTACGCGTTCATACGAGGAGCTGCTTTGTCCAGTTGGCTTGAGCTATGGAGAACGTCTGAGCAATGTATATTTTCCACTTTCAGCCAACACCGTATTAAGGACGCGGCTTTTCGACAAGGAGCACTTCATAGTCATATCCGGAAGTGAAATCCAGCGAACCTAATCGTCAAACTGTTCTTCATCTTATATCACACAGAAGGGCTGTACAAAATATATTACGCGTGGATTCACTATCACACATTCCTGATTCTGGTTCATCCCGATAATGTATTCTTCAGCCAGGTCCGATTGATCTGGACTACCAACAACGCCTAAAACTGCAACACGTGTTCACTCCAGTAGCTGCACCTCTTGAATCAGCACTGTCATGAACAACCCAGAGAATGAACACATGTGGGAAGTGGTTAGGAAATTGTAGCTCAAACGTTTAGGGTACATGCGGTTTTTCACTTTTGATTCCATTGATTGTCATGTTGACTGATACACTGTCCCTTACCGTCGTAGAGAGTTGGCACTCTGAGCATCAAGTAGTGGATGGTTGAAAAATATATTTTCCAGTGGTCATTAGACGGCTAGAGTGAATCTGTTTTCTTATAATGATTTGTATGAGCGCTAAGCTACTTCAGTCTAGTTTGAAACAGTGTACAGAAAACATAATTAACTGTGGATGATTCTCTCTGATAGAGTAGGATACATCACCCCAATCTTACACCGTTCCGTTTACACAGAATGTGGGAACAACCATATGATGA
>QNGE01000291.1:71548-99767 GCA_008508345.1 Paragonimus westermani | reverse complement strand
CCAACATCGTGTCGAGATGTTCCTCTGAATGTTGGAAAAACCACGCCTCCGATCTGGCCGTCTGTCGTATTTCGCCTGCCCTGCCTCGCCCGTTGGTCCGATCTAGTCGAGCGATGACTCATCCGGTCGCGCACGTTGTCCTTGATCCGATCGCGGCAGGTTTTCGAACGTACCTCCCCCCACGTTGAGGTATTCGGCCGAGCGTTCGAAAACTCGCACCCCCGACCTGGCAATACACCACAGTATGAATATCGTATAGACTAGTGCACTGAAAACGTTGTCATACATGTTTCATTGTCCAATGTGTTGATGTTCTTGCAGAAGTACAATGCTAACATCGTACGGCAGTGAACTTCCATTTCACCCATATCTGCAATACGTCACAGAACAGAGCACTCTCGGATTACGGGACCATGGAGCCCACTTCTGAAGTTGCAACGAAAACACTTGCAAAGCTAACTCTGATAAGGGGTTGTGTTGCGAAAATGGTAGAAAACTTTTCCACGCCAAGTTGTTACTTTGAGCACCAATCTGATGTATCCCAAGTTCTTCATCGAAACTTATTAAATACAGCTTGTGGGCTGTAGATACTGCATCTGAGAATCCGACTGTAATGTTTCCGGAAGTATTTGAATGGTGGGTATTCTCATCAAAATGGCGGTTGCCTTTTTGATCGACTCCCAAACCCAATATTTGTGAAATTCACAACCGTCCCTCAACCTTGCTGCATCACTTAGGCATGATATTGTTTGTCCGTCAAAGCTGATCCGCCCACATTTTGCCCATCTCCATTTTGCACTTCTGGACATTTGTTTGTCAATAACTCGGTTTCGTTTACGCTCCGTCACTCCACGACTACGGGCTTGTATGTGATCCTGTTCAGGTAAACCCTTGTTCCTGTGCCTTATTAATATGGTGGATTCAATTTTGAGCGCTGTTAACTCGCAATGTCTGTTGATAGATTGGATGTAAAATGGTGGCCTCTGTAATAGAGCGAGCGTCTATAAATTCTAAGCTCATTGAGTAACCACTTTTCCTTTGGATTGGGGTCGGTTGCTTAGGGTTGGCTTGAAATTCGTAGACTTTCGCTGCAATACGGATGCACTTATTATAGATCCGGATGATCGACAAACATTCAGGGTACACCAAGTGAACGTGAAGTCGGGGATTAAAACTGACCACAAGACTTTAACGTATGATTTCAGCATTTCTTACTGAAGGTATTCTCTTAATGTGACACATAACCCAGACGTTTTTTTACTGTTCACGGTTGACGTCCGTTATATTTGGGGCCAGGGTGACTCATGCGCAAATACACTACCGCCCGTGTATTTGCCCCGTATATCACCACCGCCCGCTATCATTGTGATTCCCAGAGAGAGCGGCACAGAAACGAATCAGTTAAGTTCTGCTTCCTCCCCCTCAGCTCTTCTATTGTCGTTTCTCCACTGCGACAGTTTGGCCTACGAACCTCATCTCTCTGCACTCCCGTTACTGATGACATGTGTTCACTCAAATTGGTTCGGTCTTTCTTCCCAGCATACAATCTCCCAGAAAACTCAGTCACCATTACTTATGGTCAGACAGGCTCAAGGAGTTGAGTGAATATGTAAGACATTGGTTATCGTCAACAGAACGTGGTACAATCTCATGTCAGAAATATGAGCTTTCAGTGCACTAGACGCATCGTTCCATCACGCACGTGTAGACACTGCAAACAAAATTCATTTCCAGACTGGACTCACTTATTCTTTCACTCGTTGTACCTTTCATACACTGGCTGCTAGCAACGTCCATAAGGTACCTCTCAGCCGAAACACCTGTGAACGTTTGGGTATTCTCATTTGGCTTACAGACTCCTAACACTCTATACTGCAGCTCTCATTCCACACTTACATTGCTTTGTAACGGGCAACAACTATTTGATTTTGGCTGCCACGTGTTCAATTATTCTGCGATTGATACGCGGGTGCGAAGCTGTGTTGTATACGCATCTAGGCCGCCTGTGTGCCCCACACTCGTGCTAGTGCTCCGAGAGTGCTCTGATTGGTCGTGGCTTCAACGACCAACGGCTCACTCATCCAAGCACTTTAAAATGACCCGATTGCTTGTAAATGCGACAATACAGTACGCATTCCTACTGAGTCACTTGTTCTCACTACAGTCGTTGTTGTCCGCAAGACATGTAGCGGAAGGGGTTCGAATACAGATACAACAGTGGCGTCGCGGGCAGGATAACTTACCTTGGCTGAAGCTGTGTTCGATCTACAATACTTCTATTTCAATCCCGTACCTATCTACTAGCTTGCGAAAGATACTGACGATTCATTCTATTTGTTGACGGCCGTTCCGGGCTGTTTCGTTCATACTGGCGTGACGCTCTCATACCGCCAACTGAAACTGACTGGATACGTTGTACAACAATAACAACTACTACAACCAATACTACTACTACAACTAATACTACTGCAACGACTACTACTACAACTACTACTAATACAACAACAACAACAACTACTACTACTGCTGAGGCTCATACGTTGGTCTGTGAACTGACTGAGACGAATATGAAGCGCCACTTGCAGGCTTCAGTGAGTGTTAATTGGTCTTGGAAGAGGGCTTGAGTGAAGACGTTCGTGCCAGAACAACCAGAAGCTCCTTGCATTGGGTACATCCACCGGCTTTGATTGATAGTCATTAGCATCGAGGAGCCGGTGGCACCCAAGTTCAACTGCTGTTGCTGAGAGTGCTGAGCGGTTAGGCTCATTAGCATGAGAAAATTGGGATAAGAATATTGTTGAGGAGAGGGTGCCTGTGGATGCAATGAAGTCTGATTGGTTAAAGCATCGGACGTAAAGCCATGGGGACCCGGACAATTTCCGTTACTGGTGGAAGCAGCGTAGACACAAGTGAGAGCTTCGATTGTGGAAGTCAGTGTGGCTGTCGTCTGACGCCGGCGTTCAGCTCCAATAGGTTGAATAGAGACCGCTTGTATTGTAGTTGACTGATGCACACTCGTAGCGTTGTCCAACAGTGATCCACTTCCAACAACTGGAACTGCAGGACCGCAGCCAGGATTCCCCAGTTCGGCGCTACTGGCCCTCTGATATAACGCAGGTGTCAGTTTTTCTGAGCTAGTCACAAGAAGACCGATGTCACCATGTTATTCATGAACACGGCATAGCTGTCGCAGCGTTACAACGAAAAAGGTGACAGATAATATCAGCTTTAGACTATTCCAATGGGCCACCACGCTGTGAGAAGAAATTCATTCCGGCATGTGTCCACGACTTTATTCCAAGCCGCCTTTTATCGTCAACCTGTTGCCAATTAGAATTTGATAAGTTAAAACTTTCTCTCACGTGCACCACGGAGAAGATGAGAAGTAGGAGTAGAGTTTAGGCCAGATCGTCAATGCTTCAGAGCTACAGGTCATGGAGCTGGAGGTAAGTTTCGTGCATAACACGCCGATTACCAAGTAGCGAGTTTGTTTTGCCGCACCATGTTGCGGTCAAACTCTCTTTGAGCAACACGTAAATGAATGACGACCAGGTGTGAAACAAGATCAAAGACTACTGGTCTGGAAACAGAACGTGAAAAACAAACACCCACACAGCTCACCTGTAATAGCCGGTGATACCAGTGAAGTCATGCCGTCAGTGAGCAGATCGATTGGCTTAGGGTGGATCAATATTTCGAAATGTGTGCAAAATTTCTCGAGTCTTTTTGACGACCCAGGCAGAACGGAAAAAGTTTCCAGCTTTTAATACGCCCAACAATGTTTAGTAGAGTGCAAAACGAAAAAAGCAACCTTCCGAATTAATACTTGCTCAGTCTACTCTTCATAAAGTCGAAGGCTCGTGATTGATGGTCTCTTTTAGTCCTCGCAAGCTACATATAGGATTCATCTACAGACCATCTGATGCTGCCAGCGGTGGTTTGACTGACCTTTTAGAGATAACGAATCATGTATCAAACCTGCTTTGCGAACACAAACTAATAATTGGTGAAGTTAACATGCCTAATATCACCTGGACCTCATTGTCCTCTCTAGCAAAACAGGCCGAATTCTTTTTATTCATTCAGCTGAATGGTTGGAACCAACATCTTCTAACGCCCACCGGATAGGGGCATATATTGGATCTCATATTCACCATAGGTGTCTCGTCTGTAGAGATACTCGTTCTACAAAAATATCCAGAAGACGACCACAGTGTCGTCAAATATTTGTTTGACTCTAATATGGCTACCCAACCGACGGTTGTGTTCTACCGTCCCATCAAGTTCATTGGCTGAAATGTCTTCCTCTCATCGTTTAAACTGGGATACCTTTGTCCTCATATCAGACCCAAGCAAAGCAGCCAGAGAATTTATCAAAAATCTTACATTGTGTATCGACGTTCTGTCGCTCATAAAATCAAAACTCGTCAACTCGTATATACAGAGAAGAATCTTTACTGCAAAATAGAATGACAGACTTAAAATGTTTAAGTCGAGTTGCGGAAGAACACTGGATTCCCCCATGGTGATGTAAATGAGCAAAATGTTTGAACACAGAATGCCAGACACAATTCAGTCGTATAAACGAAGAAGAACTCGAGCTTTGTAGCAAATACAGGTCCATGAAACTAATGCAGATGATGAGATGGGAAATTTCCATGAGGGGCATTGCTACAAAAGTTATTACTCTCCAAGACAAAACGGTTTTTGATGCCCCTGTGGTAATGTATGAAATCTTCAACTCACATTTTGTTGCCTCGTTCAGCGTAGAAAACACCTTATTACCTGCTAATATTCCGTCGACAAGATAAAGTTTTGAGTAATTTTCTGATTGGTTTTCGAAGTATTTACTCACAGTTAGCTACCATTGAACCCTTAGTCTATTCTGGACCAGATAGTATCCCACCAATGATCAACAAGCAGTCCATCCTCTTACTCAATCTGTTCAACCCATAACTTTTATCCAACACCTTTCCCCCTCCATGGAAAAAGTCAGTAATTGTGACTCGCCACAAGAATGGCCCAAGGCAGGACGTTAGTAACTATAGTCCCATCAACCACACATCAGTCTGCTCGAGGGTGTTTGGAAAGATAACAAATTTGCGTACTATCGAGTTTTTAAGGTCAAAAACCCTATAAACATTCCACAGCACGGCTTCCTTAGTGAGCGCTCTCGTATGTCATGTCAGCTGGAATTTTCAAACTACACATCGATGTAAGCCAACGCAGGAAATGTGGTAATCATCATACTCCTAAATGTACAAAAGGCTTTTGATCGTGTGCATCATAAAAGCCTCTTGATCAAAATAGCATTTTCTGGCATGCAAGATCCCTTGTGTGGCTGGCTTTTTCATACATTGAAGGTCGCACTGAAGCAGTCAAAATAGGATATCACCGCTCAGCACCAAAACCAACGACTGGCGGGGTGGTCCAAGGAAGCGTTCTGGGACCCTTACGTTTCCTAATACACATGGCTGACTTATGGGGTGTTATTAGAGATGACAAGCCCTTTCTGTATACTGACGATATCAAAGCCGTTCACACACTCCTCCAGCACAGAAACATCGCTCTATGTCCGCAAAATATATGGCAGGACCTAGCGTCATTGCAGCTGTGGTGCAAAACATGGCCGACTACGTTCTCAGCGAGCAAACCGAACACCATTCCCCATGGTTGTATATTACCCAATGGTTATCTCTTACTAGAAGGTTATACTATTGATACAGCCACTTCGGTCTGAGATCTAGGAGAACGGCATTCAAACTCCCTTAATTTCTCCGAACAAGTGTGTTTCCAGGTAGCGAAAACTAAAAAACAATAAACTGTATCAAAAAGTCATTCAGTCTGTCGGGTGCGAAACTGACATCAGACCTAAACTAGAGTGTTGTGTATTCATTTAATGACACCTACGCAAGCGTGATAGGCTTTTGTTAAGAAACCCTCAACGATCATTTACCAAAAGCTTATTAGGATGTTCCTCTTCGTTCATCTGTAAGCAACTCTGTCAAAACGTGGTATTGATCCACCTTGGTTGCGTAGATTAATGTTGAACCTGATATTTCGTTATAATCTCACACACAGATGCCATCACCGCAGCGTTTACTTCCCACTCACAAAACAGCCCTCCATATAGTCCATCAAATAAGAGCGTAACCTTGCCTACCTTGCTATCTCGGAGTACGATACGCGCAAACCTCTTTATTGCAAAGTATTTTCACATTTGGAATAAATTCCGAACTAAGTCAGAGCCAGTAACAACAAAGTTTTTAGAATGGTTTGAACAGCTATCTTATGAGACCCCACACGATGTCTACCTTCACACTCTCTGTATTCTCTGATGACCTTTTTGAGTGTGGTCCAGGAAACACTCAGCCGTCGACTGCGTACAAAGTAGATAACGGCCCCCGCTGTCTAACTGCCGTCGAAAACAGCATGCTTGAGACTGTTCGCTGTATAAGTTACTAAGACGACCATGTAGCATTTGGTCTACTGCATGCTTAGTAAGCCGTCTAAAACTCAACATTATTTTACTGATATGTGTTTATTCATGTTTACGCACTACCCAGATTGCTAGGAAATATAAAACTGGCGCACATCAATAAATCCAGCAGAATGACGTTCTACTCAGAACATGCACAGTTCATGAGGCTTTCCAAACCGTCAGCTCAATATTCCGGTTGCCTGAATAAATCCCGACAGAATAACAAAATGTCACAACAACCAATTGGCAGGGTCACACTTTTCAATGATCACGGCAAAAACAATAATACCACGTGGAGTCGCAGAAAATTTCACGTACACATTATTCGTCATGGTAAGTGTGATCACCCCACACTTCCTATTTAACGCTCGAGATTGTGTTCTTTTTTTGAGTCCATGGATATCCATTATGCGAGGTACTTTTCTGTGATGGATGGACGTAAGGAACTTTGTCTTGGCTGAAAAGTTCACCAGATTGTCAACTTTTTGACTATTTCTAGCAGTCGGTGGAGTCCTGCGCTAGAGTTTGTCCAACCGTTCGGTGGATTTTTGAAATTTCCGTCCTGCCTCCCCATTGCCGACTTATTTTAGCCGTTTTCGGACGCTGATTGTATCGCGTAATGGCGAGACGCTTTAAAGATTCATTTGGACGCTCTCTCTGCAGTGGCCCTGAATTATTTGCAGCATAGACCCCACACAACCTCGTAGAATGTAAGTCACTGTGACATCCCACTTTTCGGGCTGAATCTCTGAAGAGAGCGAACTATCTATTAACCTGCTGCGTGCGTCAAAGTTTCGTGAACTAGACGCTCTTTTAGTTAGCAGGTTTCACGTTTGTGTTATTGACTAATTATTTGTTATATTGTATCGCCTGTAATCACCTGCAACAACCACGCACAACCCAGCGTGCTTCGCACATATGCATTAAGAAATGTACATTAGCATTAGTAACCCACATTCAGAACAATGAAACCCTATGTACAGGTAAGTGTGTCCGATTGAGTTGCAAAATTAGGAGGGGATTATTTACAAAGGGGTCAACCAAAGTTTGGACATCTGGAACATTTGAAAAGTTTTCCGTTCACTTCAGCAGTCGCGTTATGCGCAGCCCACAGAAATTCCTTCAAAGTATTCTCGCTTGGTAGAAGAAATTGGTTCTGTCTGTCTCCCTTTACATTGCGTCCTCTGTAAATACGGAACAACTTTCTGGATCGGAGAGAACACAAGTGGCTAGCTGAAAGACGCTGTCCGTGCCTTTAAATTCGGGCTCTGAAAGGAACGACGTCGGGTGTGTCGAGAAGAAAGGCCGTTTCCCATAACTCTAACTCGGCACGTCTTACTCGGCCGACACTCCAAGCAGTTCCTCTAGGAATCAGCTTCCTATGGCCTGTGTCATTGTAGTTTTAGACAAACCGCTTGGGGTGCGCTTCAACCAACATCACCTTATTTGCTATGGGTAACATTCAGTATACTCCTTAGAAGACGCAGCTGAGGCACTTCATGTCTTAATAACCCACTTCAATTTCCACACAAGCAGTATGGATTGATCCATCTCATCCGAGAAAACACTGTACCATCAATCCGCCAGGCTATTTGCTTCTCGGAGTTTTACAAGCTTTTAACAGTGTGAAGTTGCCCACCTGATATCTGTGTTCGTGGTTTAATCACTTTTGTTGGGCCTGAAGTGTCAGAAGGCAATTTTTCAACCATATTTTCCAAACTACTGATGCTAGGAAATTGGCCGGTTTCGATCGCAGAGTGTACATTTCAGAAAGTGGTTCACTGAATTTGGGTCCACTACACTTGAGAACTGGCGAGGAATTCGGTAGCAAAAATGCAGGGTAAATATCCAGAAATACCAACCGCAACTTTTGCCAATTATTGAATACTTCACAGTTTTCGTGACGGGTTGGAAGTATAATACCTGCTTGCTCTCTCGTATGAGTCGGTGGTACAGGATATGTGGTTACACAACAGAGTCGGTCTAAGTGGAAAAGTCAGATTGGGGTTCGCCCCTTCCGATCAAACCATCTGGTGAACTGGTGTGAGTATGCATAGCATGCTCCGTGATGATGCAGCCAGAAGTAGGTTGTTGGTAGAATATGCAGTAAAAAATGCTTGCTCTATATCGCAAATTAATCACATGCTGATATGATGGAAAAAAAGGAATCGTTCAAAGTGGCTCACACAAAAATCGACCATGAAAAATGTCTACCAGTGGGTGCAAAATGAGTTCCTTAGCTAGACAATGTGTTGACGAAGTTGTGAGAGATTCAGGCAATACCAAACAGGAGAGCTCCAACAATTGTGTAATGAAAATTGGTAAATTAGAAAACAGAGGTATTCTTTGTGCACGGTCACGTTTAGAAACTCTTCCCAATTGGCCAGTTCACGTGGCAAACTTAAAAAGGGAAGCATAATCTAGATAAACTTCCTGTAAAATCTACTCGTGGTTCGACGCGCCGAATATTCTACGACATGCCAAACATAGGGCGCCAAGTGCTCTAAGCAAATTTATACTGTATTGAGATCACCTCCGACGTCCCCAAAATTCTAAGCGCCGCGCGGCGTGAGAGTTGCCTTACCAGTACCACCGCGCCGGTTCACATTACGTTGTGAATGTAAACTTACTAGAAACCACTAGCGTCAAGATTAGTGGGCCGGCATAAGTATCGCAGTTATGCTCTCAGCTGTGTAATGAATTCGCACTCTCTACTCCTGCAGGTTACATTCATTAAGATAACAGTGTTGAGCTATTACCGTTAGGAACGCCGCTTAACCAGCCTAACGCTTGTTTGAATTCCGAAGGTCGACGGGAATTTTCCATCGACGCACTCTTTCACCCTGGCGTCTGCTGTGCGGTTGTGCTCAAGGTGCTCTCACGTCCAGCTCCCTAGCACCCCTCAATTGTTACGTTGAAGTCTGTTGTGAACGGTGAGTAAATCAATAAACAAAGTTTGTCTGCAGATTAACCGTTTTCCCCCTGCGACTTCTGATCCACGGTAGCATAAAGTTGGGGAAACTCTGGGCGTATGAATTCAGGTTCTATCACTACAGGTGAATCATTTACGAATAATTCGTTATTCCGGCATATGTTTTCTTCGCAACTACTTCAACTGCATGCAAAGCAGATGATGGGCATGCCTCCAACCTTGCTCACCGCACTTCAACTGTGTCACCCTCTCGCTGTAATGAAACTGGAGGATGCAATGGCATGTTACCCGATTCCAGTATACTGAGAACATCAGATTTGCCAAGCGAAATGTAGCATGTCCGGCAAACATCTTGGCAGCACACAACCGCTTTTTACATGCTGTGTTATTTATACCCTATTGAAATCACCACGAGGAACAATTGCGCACACTTTCCGTCGTTGACAAATTGATGCAATTTCTCTGGTAGTTTCTGAACTGGGTCGAGTTTAATTTGCAAAGTGCTGCAATCATGGACTTCTAGGTATTCGAATAATCCACACAAAGAAGAGAGTAGCTAAACAATCTGAGATGAATCACTCATATATATATCAACGACATTTTCAGTCGAAAGACGTACTCTTATGATGCACCCTTAAAACCAGGAGTGAAGAGAGAGAAATCAATGTCGGCTTTGGCCCGGAAGGTTTATCATTAGGAAACGGGGGCCATCTTATGTTGAACATTGTCTTTGATACAGTGTCCATCGATTTTGTTTGCATGATTGCATTATGGCACCCTATTAAACGGCTGTTCGAAGGAAATGACCTCATGCGTTTGTTGTCGAGGAGGACTTAGGAGCTTTTGTTTCGTAGTCTCGTGAACACTGCAAACGATGAAGCGATTGCGAAACCGACCAACAATACCTCAGCGTAATTCCTCTATATTCCCCTCTGTCTCCAGTCTCCACGGTAATTAAGTTCGAGCTCGCGTGGAGGATGAACGGCAATCTGTCCAATCATTTTGGCTCGGTTGAGTTATTCTTGAATGACGTACAACGCCCCGCTACTAAGGCAGCCGGAATCCTGAAACCACACCCCATAAAAAAACAAATGTCGCTGTACACGCACTCTTCAGGTTATCGTTGGCTTACAGATGCGTTGGTATTTACGACCTTCACAAAACAGCCTCCTTATCACCCGAGCTAGTTGATGCTTACCAATGAGAAGACGCTACAGTGAAGAGTCACCCACCCTCCAGCCAAACAGCCCTAAATGCGCGGGTGCTGTCTCGTCATTTCTATTTTGAAAGCTTTAAAAACTCCCATACAATGCAATCTACACTAATTCAGCACACATTTATGGGGTTCACTCCGATCAACACTTGTTTGCCTAATTCAGATATTTAGACTTCCCTCCATTTTAGCCTGTCGCTGAGAAATTTGTTATTCTACGTAGCGAGACAGAACTCCTAGAAGTTCGTGTATCCTGCTTCCATTACCAATCCAGTGATTCACTGTTCCAATTTCTCCCTACTAGCCCGGATTTTGGTGCAAACATTACTATTTTTTGTTTTGTGCGTGAAGATCCACATGGATGTCGTTACTTGTGAGTGCCCAACCAATCGATCGTTTTGAGCACGTTTTAATCTGACATTCCGGTGTTCCTCCTAGTATCAAGTTGTGCATACGTTCCTTGCTGATGTTGCCCATAATAAACTCAGCCCTTCACTGTTATACACCAATATCCTCCCCCATCTTTTTACTCGCAAGTTGCATCATGATGACAAACACTATATATAACAACATTGGCGGGTACGATGACTCCAGATACAAGCGCCACACGACCGTTCGGAACGAAATGCAATGTAAGAATTGATTACACTGGCAGCGTTCCAAGCTTGCCGGTCTGAACACGGATTGATACGCTTTTCTCATCTAGTCGGTTCTGTCAGTCATCCGTATTTGCTGCCGCTTTACAGGAAACTGACAGAAAGGAACGCGGTGAAGCCATTAAAAATTTTAAAGCACTCGAGTTTAAAGTTAAACTCACCAAAAGATTATATGGCCCCCAAACATCCCGTAATGCCTATTGCTAGAAAGATAGCGACATTGTCAATTTATCCAAGAGAAGGAATCGTGCCAAGTTTGAAGAACAGGGCTTTCGGTGGGGAGAAGGGCTTTTTGTGGGAACACTCCGAAGCATGTCCCAACCCGGGGGACCCAAGACAGCGTTAAGTAATTCCATTCTTCCGGACCTAGCAAATAAGATCACCGCAAGCAGGGCGCGTATAAAAACTACCAACTGAGCCGTCGAATTTTTCGTAGTGTTAGCAGAAAATTTGAGTAAAGCCAATGTGCTCAACGCTTGTCCCCAACGGTGGGCAGAGGACGGTTCATGCAGGCTCGAAGGAAATTCAGTTTGCTTCTTTCGAACTACGTCAACAGCAACGCTCTCAGTTGTCTAGAATGATTACAGAGATCAACACTAATCCCAGCGCCCCGATCTCGGCGAAGGTTTTACTCTTACATCTCACGCAGGACCCGCGCCCCATAAGGATTCAACCGACATTCATTCATCTATAAAAGAGAGGGCCATACCTTATCCACGGATATCAAGCTACCTGAAAAGTCGCGTTGTCATAACTAGTAGCACACAACAACTTAACAAACTTCCACTCATCCTCCCTGTCTCTAGCTCTTTTGTCCCAAAAACATTCTGTCAAAAATTACGTCACTGCCGGGCCCCAAATTAGAATGCTCGTTCTTGCACCATATATGCTCTAAGGGCCACTACCCAGTGGTTATGTGATTTTTTCTTATTAGGACTTCTTCCAATGCAAAACATTCTAGAATGTTCCGGCGCTCACACTCTCACCCACCCTCTGGAAGTGTGAAAAGCAGAGGCTGTCAGAAAGTCGTCACACGCTGGATTAATAGATTGAGAAAATCATAACAGCGGTGATCTGCGAGGCACTTGGCAATATCAGTTTATCTGGAAAACAGCACCCTCTCCATGAGGGAGTGATGATATCCACGGTTGTTATTGGACGACAAGTACAATGCGTTTGGACTGAACAGTTTGTTGTCACCTTCCACAGTACCGCCCCTAGCACCTTGGCTGTTTGAATCTGGCAGGCGTTTAGATAACTCCTTTTAGTTACGACCTTTTACAACCGAGTTCGACGTAGATCTGGTTGTTGTTTTGATCTGAGTATGGCGGTTTGTGCATCAGTTCTATTTGGATGCATCTCCCTCATTCATCAACATCAAGCCGACAGAAATGGGCGAATTCCCTCTTAAGGAGGGCTGGAAGAGTTCAAGCTGTTGTGAATCGCCTACCACATTCCCAGAAATTCTGCAAGGTCCACTCGTTGTCGACGTATCCTCTCTTGTTACTTATTGGCGGTTTTGGCGCGCACAAACACAATGCTGTGCCTACATCTCACTTAGACTGCGAGATCGAAATCGCGAAACCACCATTAATGACGACGCTTATGAGAGACCGGATACAGCTTACTAGACAACCTACCAGGGATTTTCCTGGGTAAGCACTGTCCTTGCCTGATAAAGTTATCGCGGACAAAACCCACCAGAGAGATACGGTAATAATTTAACTTTCATCGAGAAAAACTCGTCATCCACTGCATTTTTCATTTGGTCTGTTACTGACACCCAAAGCCCCAGCGCTCTTCAGTCAGAAATTTCTGGAAAGCAGACGTTGGAGCACTAAAATCCTTTTTAAGACAACTACGCCTCATATCTCTGTTCATAAATAAGTGAAAATAGGCCACTATAAAATCTACACTCAGGATAGACGATCAGCACTGTCTTGTTAGATGTCAGTCGGTCGGTCTCCTGGGTATCTAACGCAGAATGACGTAGTTTCCATGTAAACGTGCCAAGTGTAAACATTCTACCTAAATAAGGTTCACTCTTCGATTCGGCACGTGTTCTACCTACTTGATTGATATGTCAATGTTTGTAGATAGCCTTATAGAGGCCAATGACGACGATCATGCTTGTCATGCTATCCACCCTGGATCCACTAGGGTCATCAATATTGTTCTGTACAACGCCGTTATGTGAAAACTGTAAATCTATAGTATCCATAGGGAAATTGTGTGCAGGGCAACATTTTTTAAAATAGCAACAGAACCATCTAAGGAAAGCGGAAGGTGATTTTTCTCATTATTCTCCGAAGTATTTTCACATTCATATTTGATCAGTTGACTTGATGCGAAAATTCTGAAGAACGATGACCCTGAGCGGCAACGTGGAAGTTGGGCTGGCCCCACTACAGTCGACATGGTGTTTCCTGCTGAACACATCCAAGGGGAGCTCAGTGGTGGTATTGCTAACGATTGCTGCTCAGAACCACAAAGGCAGGGTTCAACTTGATTGCAGTGGAGAAGTTCGAGTGGTGAGATATCACCGCTCCACGCAAGCTTCGTACTTTGACAGTGTGTACACTGCTGTTCGCAGATAATAGTACGTCAGCATCATAGAGCGAGAAGGAGCTGCAGTGAATAGTCACAGATTTTTCGACCGCGGAATTGAAATTCAGGTTAGATTTTGGGGGAACCCGTTTTCTTTCATACTCGGGAAAAATAATTTGAACGGCTTAATCATGCGCTGAGTGACCTCGAAGCCAAATTTTCTCATTGGTTGCCTGAGCAGTACGTCTGTAACATGCAGGCCAGCCGACTCCACTCTGGATGCCCGTAAATTCGCGGACCAACCTTCGGGCAACGTGGACGCACCAGGGGACAGCGCTCTTCCGAAGTAGGGGTTCGAACGACAGTTCTGAAAAGAGAAACAATACGAACACACATGAGCCGAAGGCCAAGTAAGCCATGCACACGACTTACACAAACGACAGCTAAAACGGCACTGACAACAGAGCAGCACGCCCCGTTACACAACTCAAATTCAATCCGTGCGCGCTCGCTGGTTTCGGTTGCGCGTTACACGTCTGTAGCGAGCATTGGTGTAATATGTACGGCAAGTGTGTAATAAATATGTAGGCCATATATATAAGAAATACCTAAAGTGAAGGGGGGAATATTTGCGAACATGTGAAAGCATGTGATGGCTTATATATAGGTAGAATGTGACAAATAAGTGTATATATACGTACAAATATTTGCATATACCTATACACGTGTATATATGTACATATGGGTATATGCATATACATATATATGTATAAACCCTGATCAACGTATACATATACGTACGTGTATGGAATTATATATATATGTATATAAGTATACATATATATGTATGAAGATATACACGTAAGCCCATATACGTGTGTAGATGTGTGCATATATATGATATTATAAACGTTCGTACAGATGTACGCACATATATGTATATATGTACGCACATTTATGTTATGACCCGGTGGTCAATAATAACGAGAAATGACAGCGCACGAATATATGGATCACAAACAGGTAGCGCCGCGCTTAACGATACCCGAAAAACCCAGAAGAACACAGAAGACCGTGACCTTTAGCCGATAATGTATTTGCTCTCAAACCAGAGGTAATTGGACAGACGAGCGTTCGCGTACATATAGTTTTGGAACAGCCTTTAAGAATCCACTGGAATTAGCGCATTAAAAGTGAAACGGACCAATCAGAGATAGAGGGGAAACGTGCGCCAGATTGAAGTTTTAGCACATTGTGGCGCGAGAAATGAAATTCAAATTTATAGATAAATTTCCAAGGATATCCCAAAAATTAAACTGTTCTTGGGGAAAATAGACTTTTCCCAACACCTCCCGTTTGAGATGACCGTTATCCGTAGCACTTGGCCCGAGGGCCCGGCTGCATGGGACGATGCGGGTGTTTATTGCGGTCGGCCCAACGCCTGAGCAGGAGGTTGGTGGTGACATCGATATGGGACGGCGCTGCTCTGGTTGTTCCTGTATCCGGAATTGCAAACGTGATTGGTCTCCCCGGTTGGAGGAGCCGTGGGCCATTTTGTCCGGACGTATGTCATGACCTGATTCAGGTTGGGATCCACCGCCGTGGCGCGGCGGATGTCGACGAGTCACCGGGATTTCACGAATGGCGCCTGTGAGCTGTCGGCGAACGTCATCCCCCACTGTCACGTTAGCAACGACAGCATCTTCTTCAGGCGCGTGATGGTTGCTGGTGAGGCGCGACAAAACATCTGCCTGACCAAAATGATCAGTGCGGCGGTAGCTGATGTCGAAGTCGTAGCCAAGCAAAATTGTGGCCCATCGCTGCAGTCGGTTGGCAGAGTAGACTAGGTTACCCTTCTTCGATCCAAAAATGGATAGTAGAGACTTATGATCGGTCAGCAGATAAAAATACTGACCACATAGAAGTTTATGAAACTTCGTCATCGCGAAAATAATAGCCAGTCCCTCTCTCTCTCGACCTGACTGTAATTCTTCACCGCGGAGTTGAGCGTGCGAGAGGCAATCGCCTTCTCGGGACCATCCGGGAAGATGTGGGAGACGGTTGCCTCGACGCCGTAATTTGAAGCGTAGGCTGCGACTACAATTTCAGGATTGGATCGTAGTGCGTCAGCAGCAGGTCGGAGCTGGGCATTGTCTTCAAGCGAGTGAATGAGATCTCGCAATTGGTGGACCAGCACCATGTGGCACCCTCCTGTAGTAAATGATTAAGCGGAGCCGGAACATCGTGTTAGGCCGGGAGGAAGGCACTGTAGTAACTGATGAGGACAAAGAAGGACCGAGGGGTGTGCACATCTTTGGACGCCGGCATCTGTTGAATTGCGCGAATGTTTTCGGGATCTGGGTGGCGACCGGCGGCATCAAAACTGTAACCCAGTTACTTGATGGAACGCAAAAACACGTGGCATTTGTCAGTACGTAAGCGAAACCCGTACCCTTGGACACGTTGGAGAACCGCTAGGATTTGGTCCCTGAGTTTGTCGGTTGTCCGCCCCATTATGATAATGTCGTCCAGGTAGGCGGCCGTACCCGGTAGACCCGTAATCAGCGTGCCCATTACTTGCTGGAAAATGGCCGGCGTGGTTTTGACAACAAATGTAAGTCTGGTGTACTGGAGAGGGCCTCGGTGGATATTGGTCGTGAGTAATTCACGAGATTCGGGAGATATGCCCCTGCCAAGTCCAGTTTGGCGAAAGAGGTGCAGCCGTTGCGCATAGTGAATGCCTTCAGGCACTGGTAGTTGGTAGCGGTTTGGTTCCAATACCGCGTTGGGGCCAGTTGAGAGATCTACGCAAATGAGGGTGGACCCCTTAGACTTCACCACAACGATGGGGGTGGCCCACGCGGAGTAGGAGACCGGCACCAAAACACCCAGTTGTTTGAGTCGTCTGAGTTCTTGGTCGACAAGCGGCAGGGCTGAGTAGGGAACCGGTTGTTTGGGGTGAAAGACTGCTGGGCCAAAGCTGTAGTGTCGCCTGGGTACAGGAGCAAAGACATAGGCCATCTTGGAACACGGGGGCAAACTCTCGAATGATGTCGTCGGATGGCCTCTGGGGTGCGGCAGGAGACCGCACCTGGTTGCAGATGACGCTTACTGGGACTTCAAGGAGGCCAAGCGGTTCGAGCCAATCCAGCAAGAGAAGGTCATGACCAGAGTTAGCGACGTAAAACGTTCCTTCGATGGTGGTGCCGCGGAATGATAGTGAACAGTGCAGTTGCTTAGTCAACTGCACCAAGCCACCTCAAGCACTGGTTGCTGTCTGGGATGACGGGTGAATAGGAGGGCTGCCCAAGTCTCGCCAAATATTTTCGGATACGATCATGATGTCCGGAGCAGTGTCCAACTGCAGGCGAGCCAATCGACAATTGATATGAATGGAGACGAACCTTCGTCGGTGAGCGACCTCGATATGGAACGCGGTCATCAGACTGTTAGATCTGCCAGCCTCTCGGGACCCGGCTGGCTTCTTGAATTCAGAGTCCGATGTCGGCTTGACCCTGTCCGATGTCTGTGATTAGCAAAAACCTTCTTTGTGGCCGACCCTGTGGCATCGCTGACAGCAATGTCATCGGAAATGGCAGAATCTGTGGTAGTGCCATGCACCACAGTAGCGACATGCTGACGGCGGCATCTTGGTATCAGCAGGATTAAGCTTGGTGCACCGTGTAGGGGAATTTGGTTGAAAACTGGATACGGCCTGAACTGTACGGTGCGCTCATTCGGGTTGCTGTATCATCGCCGAATCGTGCTTGAGGTTGGTCAACCTCTCGCATTCGTCAACCATCTGTTCCAGTTTGATATTTGGCTCATGGTTGATTTCTGCGAGGAGTCTGGTATGGAGGTCAGCGTAGATTGGTGACTGTAGACCACAAATAAAAACCAGGCATCGAAACTTGTCCTCCGTGAGCAAACCAAGCTTGAACCGTCCGCACTCCAGGTTTACGAGACCAGCATAGAGAGCAAAGTCGTCTATGTCTCGTTTGATCAACTAGAGGCACTGAAACCGAGAGCTGAACGGGGATGCGGTGTTTCTGAAGATCTTCATCGGCTTCTGGACCGTGTCCGCAAAAGCCAAGGTTCGCAGCTCGGCGGGAAAGGTGTAGTCGGTATAGCGGACGTGCTCCGCTGGGCCCAGTATCCGGAGGAGTAGCCGAACCTTTGTATCACCATCTCGCGATGCCAACGCTATGGTGAACGTGTCTTTACATCGCTTGTGCCATGCCTCGAAGGAGACGCCAGCTTGGGGGTCATACAGTAAACTGGGGTTGTTCCTGGCTAAGTGATCCACGGACGGCGGATCGACTGACGTAGACGGCCCAAGTGCGGCAAAAAGGGTGGCCAGCATTTCCATCAGCCGGTTCTGGGACTGCATCATCTGCTTGAGATCGTGGTCGGCAGACATGGTTCAAGGAGAGAACAAAAGAAAAACGACAATCTCCGTCGCACCTTTTAGGGGGAACAGTCCTCGAAGCTGGTTTGCACAGCTAGGAGCCACTTTTGCGTTGAGAAACATCACCACGGAACTAACGAAGTTCCACCAGGTGGTTGTTGCTCCTCCTTCTCACGCCATAGACGAGGTGGACGACATTGTGGAGCTTCCAGACTCCTTTAAACCATATGAACAGCTTAAGGAAGCCACTATCAAGTGCATCGGCCTTTCGGACCGTTGCCCAGCTGCTGAGTGTAACCGATTTAGGTGACCAGAAGCTTTCACCGCTTCTACGCCATATGCAAAGCCCCGCAGGCTCGACTTAGCTCAAGGATTCCTCGTTGAAACAGCTGTGGATGTTAATCCCGGACGTCTATTGGTTGTTCGAGCAACGCTTAGTCTTCTCGCAACGTCTATCGATACGCTGGATTCACGATAGCCACGTCTGTAGGTAACGAGCGTCTATAAATTCTGAGCCCGTCGAGCAACCGATTCGGATCCAAAAAGAGAGACGGTCGTTTCGGCGAGGTTCTTTTTAATAAGTTGCTAACGTTCAAAAACATTATGATAAACAAAATAATGGAAGGCAACAACAAACCTCGATATTGAATCCATCAAGTATACAAGTTCCGAGATTAACGATTCGCGTAGATATGACCAAATGCAACAGTCACGTAATGGTGATGCTGTCAGGCGAAAATGAAACCATGGTACATATAAACAAACGCCCGGCAAGGGAAAGTAAGGAGGGAAAAACTACGCAGAAACAAGTTTTACAAGTGAACGGTATCAAGATTTAATAATACATCAAGATCCGCGTTCATAGAAAAAATGATTTGTCATGCGCGTAACTTGAGCGGTATTGTCAGATTGTAAGAATTGCTCGTACTCGGTGTAAAGAATTCCAACGTAAGGAGACGAATCGATGAGAAAAGAATAAATAGAGCAGAGAACGTGACCACCAACATTCTATTAACACATGGCAATCATCACTCACGCAAGCAGCTACTTCAACAATGGATTTAGCGATTCCCTAGGGATATGCAAAATATCCTCAGCACCAACCCTCAAGCAGCCCTGTCACAATGGGCTGATACAGCCGTTCGTATCTGGGAGACATACGGAAAACTGGTCTCCTAATTATCCTCACCAGCGCCGGACCACTGGTACTCCTGACCGACCGTGTGAACGAACTCACACGCCACATCCAGGTGCTCAGCACTCGAAGCTCGCGCCAGCACTCACCCACACGTAAGCCTAGCAAAAGAGCCGCCGGTCGACTTCTTGGAGGCGGCGAGCGCTCACAAGAAGTGCCAACCCCAACCATTGCTGGTACCACCAGCAGTTTGGTAACCGTGCTCGACTATGCCGCAGTCCCTACTCCTTCTTAAAAAGGACAAAGGAAAATAACCGGCCAGCACATCGCGGCGACCGATGTTGCTGGCTCCCGAAGTCGTCTATTTTCTCATTCGAGACCGCGTGTCGGGAGTTCGCTACCTCATCGACGCTGGTGCATAGATCAGCCTTCTCCGATTGAATTCTTGCGAACGACTTATGCAGGCGCAGTCAAACTTACATGCAGCAAACGGTACGCCTATTACCATTTATGGCCAGCGTTCTCACACATTGAATTCAGGCCTTCGCCGCACTGGTCGGTAGCTTTCCACCGTGGCAGACGTCCAAATGTCAATCATTGGCATCGATTTTCTCGAGCACTTCGACCTGCTAGTCGACACACGACACCGTCGGTTAGTCGACCGTAAAACGAAATTGCCTGTTATCGGGACTTTGACCAACGCGGTTCCAATCAGTCTTGTGTATCGTCCGGTTATCACGGACACTTACGCTTCTCTTGTTGAACAATTTCCGACCGTCTTCAGACAACCGAGCTCGCTGACGCCAGTGACTGTTGCAACGCAGCATCACATCTTCACCAACGTCCCGCTAGTGTTCGCCAAAGCCCGTCGTTTAGCACCGGATGAGCTGGAGATAGCGCGCGCCGAGTTCAAACACATGCTCGAGCTTGGCACCATTCGTCCGTCGGACGGCCCCTGGGCTTCGCCTCTTCATATGGTGCCGAAAAAGTCAGGAGACTAGCGCCCATGTAGAGATTATCGCATGCTTAAAAACGCCATGTTACCGGACAGGTATTCCATTCCGCATATTCAGGACATCCCGGCTAGCCTGAAAGGCACCCGTGTGTTCTCGAAACTCGACCTGGTTCATGCCTATCACCAGATCCCAGTTGCCGAAGACGACGTCGCCAAAACCGTGGTAATTACGTCATTCGGCTTGTTATAATTTCTGCGCGTGCCGTTTGGTCTCTGAAACGCTGCTCAAAATTTTCAACGATTTATCGACGACGTCACAAGAGGTTTCGGCTTTGTCCATTCCCAGGTTGACAATCTTTTGGTGGCAAGCGCCTCCGAAGAATAGCACCAGAATCATCTGCGATTGCTCTTCGAACGATTTGCAGCGTATAACGTCAAGGTGAATGCGGATAAATGCGTTTTCGGTTGACCAGCAGTCGACTTCTCAAGGCATCACCTCGATCAGCACGGCATCCGGCCACTGATCAACAGGGTACGAGCGATTTGCGACTTTCCGCGCCTTACAACGCTCGCTCGTTTCAACAACGTAGGAGAGGACACCCGATTAGGGTGGCACTAGTACTCCTCCGCCCGCGGCGTCTAGGAATCGCAGTACCAACCGTAAACTGGTGCAGCATGAACTAGAACATGCCAAGGGTGACTGGCCATAGTTGGTCCTCACGTAGATCGAAGGGTTGCGCCCGCATTATCCTTCTAGAGGGGGCTGTTTAGTGACCTGGAGATACCGCCGTCTGCCTGCTGTACGATGTGTAAGATCCTCCCTAAACTCTTAGCTCACACTGTACATAGGATTTAAAATCTTTGTCTGCCGTCTGCCTGTTGCATGAGATCGCGTTTCCTTGTTTGCGAGCTTATCGGCGTATGCGTGCCGAACGCGCCAAACAACTTTATCCGGCTTGCTCATGCGCTCGGCGGTCAGATCCTTAGCCTACCTAGCTATTTCGCTTATCGATGTCGTCTAACGCTGATCGAGACAGTTTTTAATTATCGCATAATATATTTTCGGCCTCCGCAATTATATGTATTTTTATTCCCGGTCTGGTATTTCTGCGTATACCTGAGGAAACGTTAATTTAGTGCACGAACGCACTAAAATGCCGCTGATAAAAGACAATAGCCCCATCGCCTGTCTACGGGATATCGTACTGCCAGTCTGTCAAGGACCCAGAAGGCTCTCACTGAAATAAGACTTAGTGACACTCATCGTTTGCCCTCAGTGAACATGTCAAGAAAAAGTGAGCAGAGCTGGAGATAAAAATCAAGTTGTAAAAGGCCCTGAAGAGGGCCTTGGGGTCAATCCAGCTTGTTCTGAGGAGGACAGTCGGGCCGTAGTTCAACTGGTGAGTGGTGTCGGTAAATTTAGGATACAGTTGGAATAAACCTTTCGAAACGAACAATGCAATCCGTAAACACTTCTCCCCTAACAGCAGACAATACTGTCCTTCTGCTTTTAGCATATCGCGCATTTTAACCAGCTCGTTCCGAGATTCCACCTTACCCTGCTTCGTACGTAGATTGCGTGAGTCGTCTGAACGCATCTTAATGCCGAACTTACTTTTAACGTACAACTTCACTTCACGAGTACTTTTGAAGTTCTGCATCATTTCAGTCACATGCCGCTCGTCTGCCATCGACAGACGTCTATTTCTGGGATATATGCTTGGCCCTCCAACTTGGAAGTGGTGCGAACGTTTTAGTTTCGCCTGCCTAATACGATATGCACCGTTACGATACTAAACTACTTGAGAGGTCTTGCAGCCGTAACCGGAAATTCCAAGAGGTAATGTCATAAAATTTATACTAATATATCACCGTTTGGCGGCTACCGTCCGACAATTAAAGTGTACAGATTTATACACGACACTCTCGTATGGGCAGCCTGGCGGTAAATCTGTTCCCCTACGTTTCTTGGTACTTGCTGCCGTTTGCGAACTATTGATGAAGAAACTACTACATGTTTCCCGTTGAAATCTGTTCAGATTCTCCTGGTATTCTGGGAAGTTATGATATTTCTGCTTGAATATTCTCCAGAACACGTCCTCGTCGTTCACCACCATGCTGTTTCACCGTACAAAAGTGATTTGGGTGTGGTGGACCATTTAAACACCAACTAGGTGCGATGCTGTTGGGTTCCGTGAAATGCGCAGTTGCCATACATTTGATTTGGGGTTTCCACTTGTACCATTTTACTTAAACTTGCCGTAACACTCGCCTTATACCAGTTTTCTCATCAGTTTTTTGGAAGGAAACCGACTCTCGGATACTGGTATATTCATGAAATTTTCCCTTCTCTCGACCCTCGGGTACAAGTGTTCTGTCCGCACATGTAGTGAAACCACCTCCTTTCATACCCGAAAAAATTATTTAAACGGCCCAGTTTTCTGATTGGTTGATGAGTAAGTCTGTTGTCAAATTACTCGACACCGGAACATGCGTACGCTATCTGAATTTTTTCAGTGATTCAGCGATTGATATACGGGTTCGAGGCAACTGCCCAAGGTTCCCGGATCCAGTCGGTTTTCCTTGCTCAGTGTCAGCGGGCTTCTGTTGATCTGAAAGGCGATCATTGAAAACAGGGTGTAGCACCGCTCTTGGAGATTACAGTGAATACCAAGAACAGAGAAAGATTATTCGCATAATGCAATTTTAGATAAATGAGAATCAAGCAAAGCTTTAAAACGATCCCTAGAAGCGCTACTGACGACCTCAGAAGGAAGGCTGTTCCAATAGTTAATAACCCTGTAAGAAAAGAACTGCTGCCTAAGAAAGGTCCGAGGACGAAGCTTGAAAAGCTTCCTATTATGTCCTCGCCGGCCGTCATCATTCGCTACAGTGAAGAACTGTTCTACAAGACCTACTCTAAAGAAGAAGTGTGTGAGTATTAAATCCCCGCGAAGTCTTCGAAATTCAAGTGGGTAAAGGTCAAGAATTTCAAGTCGAGACTCGTAAGTAACATTACTCAGGCCCGCGACCATCTTGGTGGCCGCGCGCTGGACACGCTCAACAGCTAATATGTCTCTCTGCAGGCCGGTATACACGACCTGATTGGCATACTCGAGGAGCGGTCTTATATAAGTCCCGTAAAGCGTTTGAAAAGCGTTCTTGTCCATGCGGGGGAAAGTGCGCCTAATCATCATAAGAGCGGCAAATCCCTTTTTTGCCGCCATCTCATGGTGATACGTGAAGGACAAGTTAGATGACAACCAGATGCCCAGATCTTTCTTCAGGTCGATTCTCATGATATCTACTGTGCCAGATGCGCTATGAATCATGAAGGCATTGCCAGAATCTCCACCGAGTGACATGTGAGCACATTTATTGTCATTTAGTGGGAGACTCCAATCGTCCGACCAGCGCTTGATCGCGTCAAGATCAATTTGTAGTGCGCTGGGATCAGTGGCATTCCAGATTTTTAGGTCGTCTGCATATAAGAGGACGCTGCTGGAAATGTTGCTTGGAAGGTCGTTGATGTAAATGAGGAATAACAAAGGACCTAGAACTGACCCTTGGGGAACTCCCGCAGAAATGAAAGAGGGAGACGAAAGGTCTGCTCCGGTCTTGACCCTAAACGTTCTATTATCAAGAAAAGAGGCAATCCAGCGAAGAACCTCTCCTTGAATACCGTAGGCTTCCAGTTTGTGTTTCAGGGGGCCGTGTGGGACACGGTCAAAAGCCTTGGCAAAATCAAAGAAGATGGCATCAGAGATGAGGCCATTGTCTTTGGCCTCCGTCAGACTATCCATGAAAATAAGCATGTTTGTTATGCATGACCGATTAGGAAGGAAGCCATGCTGTGTGGAAGAAAAAAGATTATTTGATAAGAAGTGATTGAGTATGGCGCGCTTTAGTAGGCGCTCCATTATTTTGCACGGGATGCTAGTGAGGCTGATTGGCCGATAACTAGCCGGAGAGTGCCGGTCACCCACTTTAAATATGGGTGTGACCATCGCCTGTTTCCATGCGCTAGGGAGGATGCTAGTCTGGAGTGTTTGCTTAAAAAGCTTATAAAGAGGTTCAGCCAGACTAACAGCTGCTTCCTTGAGTATTCTGGGATGGATCATGTCAGGACCCATTGCACTATATGGATTAACCTTGAGTAAAAGGTCTTCAACATCTAGCACAGAAAACTCAGCGGTCACGAGTGGTTGCCTGAATTTATGCAACGGTAGTACAGGATGCCAGTTCGGGGATGCGATTTTGTAGATTGCCGAATACTCCCTGAATAACCCGGCCACAACTAGGAAGTCAGATGAAGTCTGCCCGTTGGGCAGTCGTAAAGAAAGGGCGGAAGGTTTGTTCTTAGTCGTCGCATATGCTCAAATAAGAAGTTTTTGTTCCCGCGGGCTCTTATGAGGATCTTCTCATGTACGAGTTTGGTGTGTTCGCGGATTTCTCGCCCACACCTGTTTCGGACAATTTGGAACGCTCTTAGGTCCCTTGAGTTTCCTGTAAGCTTATGCTTCGAGAATAATTGGGAACGGTTGTCGAGAAGACGACGTATCCTGCGTGGAAAGGGTGGCCGATAAGAGAAAATGCACAGTTTGCGCGGTATAAATAAGTCGTCTGCTTTCTGAATTGCGCTGCGAAACGTGTGGTAGTTCTGGTCCACGGAGTCCAAGTCAAGAAGAAGTGAACCTAGGTAGGTTCTCAGGCCGTTGAAATCTGCCTGATTAAAGTTTCGAACGGTGGACCTTTTTGATGGTTGTTGTAACCAGTAACAGATAAGGTCAAAGGCTAACAGAGAGTGGTCACTGTGTCCAAGTGGTGGCTTGATGATCACTCTGTCTACCAGGTGGCTCTCATTAGTGATAACTAAGTCGAGAAGAGAGGGAATCTGACCAAAATGGTGCCGCGTCGGGGCGGTGACGTGCTGTGACCACGCCTTCCGACGTGTCAGCGTCGATAAGGAAGTTGAGAATCCCCTTTCACAGTCCTGGTGAGAAACTGATGCCCAGTTTATCTTGGGTGCATTAAAATCACCCATAATAAGCAAATGAGTAAAGCGTTGTAAGCCTAGGGAGTTTTCAAGGCTTACCAGAAGGGTGTCTTCGTCGAAGATGTCTGATGAAGGAGAACGATAAATAACCCCCACTAGGAGTTAGTCTTGGCCACGCAGTGGTAGTCGAAGCCACAGAGCGTCACATTTATCAGAGGACTGGAAGCCACCAATAACCGTGGGTGTCGGGAGACACTGCTGAAGAAAAATCGCGAAAAATGGCGAATCTACATATTTTTTGCATTAATATACACGCTTCTATATCAATACGTTTACGGTGATGTGCCGTTAATACGTATGCAGATTCTGGCGTGGCATGTGCCAGCTGGTACTTTTTTCATTCCATAAAGATGTCCCAACTGGGAGGGTACCATGTGATGATCCACAAATCGAGAGCAAATAATGGTATCCGCACCTCATTTATCCCCCACAAAATGGTGTATGCGTGGAAAAAGCTCCACCGGGCGTTCTCAGTACTTCAACAGTCGAAGTATTCAAGTATAGGCTAGACCAGGTCTGAAACCGAGTGCTTCCTGATCTAATTTGGACCTGGTATGCGTTTGTAACTCTGTATATGTGCCGTGTGTATGAAACTATGTTGTAAGTGACTCTGTCTCGAAGTAGACAGATGTTTGTATGTACATACAAGTGTAAGATTTTATACTTGCATTGTTTCTATATCCACTTTTGAGTATGAGATGCTGTTCTAGCCTTCCGTACTATTTACGGCTGTTCACAAATGCTGTCGAGCACGGCTCGAAAATCGGGTTTGCAAATCACCTATCATTCGTGCGGAACGTTCTTCCATTTGGTAGGGGTAATGGGCCAACCAGATCAACATGAACGCAAGGAAAACGTGACTGGAGTGAGGAAGTTCTCGGGGGAGGGTTGACGGTGCGGTGATGTGCCTTGCTCTTTGACAATGGAGGCGTGATTAGTTCACTAGTGCGCATCTTTGTTCATATTGGGCGAAACATAACGGGCAACAATCAGTTTGGGCGCAGCGCGGACGCCAAGGTGAAACGAAGTGTAAATGGATAAAAATGGGTCGGCAAAGAGAACGAGGAAGGATTGGACGTGGAATGCCTGCAGGAGTTTCACACACAACTGTGGAGTCAGAAAAAGACAGTTAGGTACGGAAGCGCTGGAAAAATGGGGTGCAAATGGATCGATAGTCAGGACTTCAGACTTGGGTTTCAGCGATTTTCTCGGCAGTTACATCTTGCGGTCCAGAACCCGCGTCAACATGTAGTCTTGAGAACGCATCAGCAACCACATTGGAGCTTCCGTCGATGTGTCGGATATCCGTTGTGAGTTGCGCTGTAAAACCAAGGTGTAGGATTTCGTGAGGGGAATATTTATCATGACTAGAGTTAAAAGCGTACATTAGAGTTCTGTGGCCCGTCAGAACGGTGGAGTTCCTTCATTCTAACAAATAACGAATATGTCTAATGAACAAACAGATGACAAGCAGCTCACGACCAAATGTATTATAATTGGCTCGCGCAGGTAGTAGATTCTGGGAAATAGTGAGACCGGTCGTAGTCCGTCACCGACACATTGCTAAATGACCTCACGGACAGCGTGATTGGACGCATCAGTCGAAAGGGTCAGATGAGCAGTTGGATTAAAATGAGCGAGGGTCGTTGCGTCGCTCAGTGCTTTCTTCGTGTCACTGGCGCCTCAGGGCTTAAAATCACCATCATAGACAACAATACATCAGTGGTTCACACCAATGCTTAACTGCCACACAACCATGGAGAAAAAGCAAACCTTATGCAGAAAAAGAGAAGGAAAAGAAGGGGACGGGAAGGGACCTAACTACTGAAAATAACTACGTCCCTATTCAAACATTCAACATCAAGGTGCCTACACCTTGCAAACAACACAACCGAGCTGCAAGTGAGAGTAAGGCGTCATCAGCGAGACAGGTTCCTTACGGCTTTCACTGCCCCGCGTCATTAAATGCACTCACTTCACAGACATCTCGGGCAAACAACGACAACATTCACGCCCTGAGCTCGATTAGCCGCCATCTCACCTAAAGTCTCCAACCACCAACTCTGTGAGTCGTGAGGGCCCCAGCCTGGGAGACGAACACGACCCACAGTGGCCAACCCCTTGGTGAACGACTTCATTTCCCTACGCCAGGTCATTATCTGACCACCTTGCAAATTACACCAGTCGGTCGCAGTGTCAGCGAATAGTGCTAGGTGTGGAAGACGACTAGCTGGCATCCTTAATACATGACCTAACCATCTAAGCCTGGGCAAACGTAGAGACTGGACAAGAGAACTCGTCTGACAATCACCACCAAACACCCGCTTCCTAACCTCCTCGTTACTTACACGCTGGTGCCACCCGATACCAGCGACTGAACGCAAACAGCGGTGGTCAAATACTTGAAAACGGTTCATGTCTTCTACCCTGAGCGTCCAGGTTTCGTTGCCGTTGTCTTATATACACGACCTTTAAGCTTCAGAGAAATACCTCTCTGTCGCCAGAGATGTCTCAAATTAGCGAATACCGCCCTAGCCTTAGAGATGCGCGCTTCTATTTCATTCTCTACACCTCCACCGCTGCTGATGCAGCTTCCCAGGTATGCAAACCGGTCAACAACCTCTATGACTACATTATCCAACATCGAATCTACGTGGTCACAGCAATCCTGCAGAAGCACTTTGCATTTTGAGGCTGCAAAGCGCATTCCGAAGTATTTTGCAGAACGCGAAATAGCGTCTAGCATTGTTTGTGCCGATTGAAAGTTGTCAAACAGTAACACCTTGTCGTCAGCATAATCAAGATCAGTCAGTCTTTCACCAGGTAGGAGGTCCAC
>QNGE01000291.1:31732-69450 GCA_008508345.1 Paragonimus westermani | reverse complement strand
ATAGCCTGTACCGCAAGGCAGCGGGTGGGTGGCGGTGTACCAGAAATGGTACGTTTTTCAGGAAGAGATGCCAACCATCTTCCAACCCCCAACCTGGAGGACCAGGAGACTGTGGTTTGTCAGACCTCTACCTGTTGGCCTGCCTGGTATGAGTAACTCTGTCCAGTTTAGCCCAAAAGGTCATCGAGATGTGCAAGCCGTCACACCACGTCAAGGTCCAGTCTCATCGTGACGGGGGCTTAAAATAACACCTGTTTTAGAGCCGCGGAGCATATCGGTTAGTGGCTTCAGAAGCTGTGAGCAGTAAGGAATGAAACGAAGGCAATAGTCAACATTCCGGATAAAACTTTGGAGTTTTTGATAGGATCAGGATTAGGACATTCCTGTAGCACTTGCACTTTGGCGTGTAAACGCTTGATGTCACCTCTGTCTATAGAATGTTTAAGGAATTCAAAGGAGACGCGAAAACGAATCTTACTGTATTGACAGAAAATCCGTGATCATCCAAGCGTTCTAGCACAACACGAAGATGTGCTTCATATTCTTTGGAAGTACGATTGGAAACCGAAAGACCGTCAAGATAAACAAAGACAAAATGCAGACCACGTACAAGTTGATCCATAAAACGCTAGAATGCTCGAGCTGCATTTCTAAACCTGAAAGGTATTCAAAGAAACTTGTGTAATGGACAAGTGGGTATGCGCCTGACCCTCGCCCGCTAACAATTTAAAAGGTCTTTCCTGGAGAGCAGTCGAAACGTAGTCTCATCACGCATCGAACTCAAAGAACGCGTTAGGGTCTTGAAACAAATCGTATATTTCCAGAAATGTTAGGAAATATGATAAGCAGTTAGTTCTAGCCTAATCTTGGACCAACGGCAGAAACCAAGAGAAGAAAGTGCAGAGGCGCGTGGTGGGCTCCATCCCACTTGGCCGCACTCAAAAGCGCACCAGGCGAGAAGTGCGTTAAACAACGCTCGAAAGGGTCCTGGCCAGACGACCTTGAGGAGTGGAATAATGGAAGTCTATAACAAAAGAGCAAACAGTCGCTGTGTGCAATTGGTTGCACGGCTGAAGAACGGCGCTGAGTTCACATCAGACCTCCCATAGCAGGGACGACGACAAGGCTATTCTTGGTACCCCAAACAGACTCACGTCTACCCAGCATTTCACCCATCTTCTTATTATGGGTGACTTCAACGCACCCAAACTCAACTCTGTCGTGGCTTCTCATGAGGACTGTGGCTGCGGGTTCTGGAAACTCTCGGCACTGTCCAGGACAGGCACCCTCCCTGCTCGACCTGGTCATTACAAACGAGGCTCACCTGGTAGATAGGGTGGTCATCAAACCACCGCAAGGGCATAGTGACCACTTGCTACTAACCTTTGATTTTATCTGTTACTGGCTCCAAAACGCTGTAACAAAGACTACATTCCGAAACTTCCAGAAAGCAGACTTTAACGCACTAAGGACGTTCTTAAGCTTACTCAGCCTCACATCCGACTCAGTGAACTTGAAATACCTTTCCTTCAAAGCTGCCATTCACGAAGCCGATGAGGCATTTGTTCCTCGAAAACTATGTAAGTTCTCCTCTTGTGCACCGCTTCCGCGGAACATACGCCGCCTTCTTGAAGTATGTTCTCGTCTGTTATCTAAGCAGAGGCTAACGGGTAGGCCAGGGGATCTAGAGGCCTTTCGCTCTGTACGAAACAGGTGCAAGCGGGAAATCCGGCAACACACCCAATAGGTACAGTCAAAAATCCTACAGGTAACTCACGAGAATAAGAATTTTCTTTTCACGTATATACGTCAACAGAGAAAAACTAAGACCTCAGCGCTTTCTCTGCGGCTTCCCGACGGGGAAACCTCCTCCAACCCCCAAGTGGTTATCGAGGTGTTCAGAGAATACTACTCATCAATCTACAATATGAATTTGCCAAACTAACATCCAATTCTCCTGCGGAGACATTTCCAACACCCCCTCCTGACAGCTGACGTTTCTGTGTCCGGCTTTCAGGACCTCTTGCTTAAGATCAATCCTTATAGTGCCATGGGACCAGACAAGATCCATCCCCGGATGCTCAAAGAAGCGGCCCTCGGCTTGGCGGTGCCTCTCTTTGATGTGTTTAAACAGACACTTCGGACAGGCACTCTTCCGGAGGCATGGAAAGGGGCCACTGTCTCACCTATATTTAAAACAGGCGATCGTCACTCTCCTGCTAGTTATCGGCCGATTAGCCTTACCAGCATCCCATGCAAGATAATGGAGCGACTGTTAGAACGCACCATCTCTAAACATTTCTTTCCCAATAACCTTTTCTCTTCGACCCAGCATGGCTTTCTTCCCGACTGATCATGCATAACCAACATGTTAATCTTCATGGATAGCCTACCAGAGACCAAAGACAATGGTCATATCTCGGATGCTACCTTCTTCGACTTTGCCAAAGCCTTCGACCGTGTTCCACACGGTCCTCTGGTACACAAACTAGAAGCTCATGGGATCCAAGGAGAAGTTCTCCGCTGGATTACTTCCCTTATTGGTAACAGGACTTCCAGAGTAAAAACCGGTTCAGGCCTTTCGTCTCCACCCCCAGTCTCTGTGGGAGTCCCTCAAGGATCATTACTTGGTCCATTGTTGTTTCTGATCTACATCAATAATCTCCCCGAGTTGATCTCAAGCAACGTCCTCCTTCATGCCGAGGACTTAATAAATGCTGGTCAGATGATTGGAGTCTCCCTCTAAACGACAGCAAGTGTGTGCACATGTCACTCGTAGGAGTCCCGGGAAACCTATTCGTGATTCACGGTGCACAAAGTGTAGTAGAAAGAGGAGTAGACAGGCGTGCACAAATTTTGTATTTTATTGCGAAGTCACTTTGATCAATTTGAACAGCATGCAAAGGTGACGCAAAAGCGTTGTGCATCGTTAGTTAACAAAATAACGAAAATTCAGACAAACATCTCCTTTGGTACTAACGTTGTGCTGCTGATAAAGAGAGCCAGTAGCAGGCTAGCAATACTTAGTGGGGTTCTCGAGGACTTCCCAGTCAATATCTTCTCGTGCATCTATAGCACACTGGTGAGGCCACTGCCAGGAGTCAGCATTCAGGCATGTGTACCATAGTGGAAGGAAGACGTAACTGCTCTAGAAGTTATACAGATGAGGGCCACTAAGAGGGTAAGGAGTCTGTATTCTTTATCGTATGAAGACCGTCTGTCGAAACTGGAACTAGTTCCCCTAGGCTGCGGGCATTTGAAAAGCGACCTTATGCTAACACACAAAGTCCTATACCCCTCCCCTAATCACTCCAACGAAAACCTTTCCATGGTCACCGATACAGTATCAGGCTCATAAGCACAAGGTTTCTGTACCACTTAGTAGCCTGTTATGTTTTGTCCGAATCTGTTCGACCTGCAATGTTTCACCGGTGACGGTTGTCCCGAGACTGCCATTCAGTATATTCTAGGAGGAGGTAGACGACTGGACTATTCCAAGATGGTCATTGACAGTCCGGCACATATAGCCTCATGCACCTTCATTGTTACTTCCTTTCTCTCTCTTTTTCATTTTTCTTCCTTTCTTACAGTTCTCCTTTCTATCACCGTTTTTGTACAACAAAACGGTGCAACCTTCCTAAATGCTTGACTGTTGCTAGCTGCCCCCAACACATAGCACACCTCACATACTGTCACCGTTTCGGCAACTCACACGATCGGAGCAGACGGAAAATAATCTGACTGTCAAATTGAGATCGAGTCTGCTATGAAGCCACACACCCCGTGTCAATTATTCATGCCGGAATACCTCGAGGTGGGGACATTACATAAATATTATGCCTCCAGCTTCACAAGAAACCAATGAACTTGAGAGGGGAAACCAATAGCAACCGGGCAATATTGACAGCTAATAAACGTAACTCAAGCACGGATGCGTCACGGGGAGAACAGAGAACACAGACTTGTGCAGTCAACGGAAGAGGGGTAGACAATTACGTGTTCTAATCGATTGGAATTTAGACAATATGTCAATGAGATGGGGAATGGATTAGGGATAATTTTACTATCGTCTAGGGTAGTCTGTCTGTTGTTCTGATATTGACTTTATTGTGTCCCAATCCGTCTTGCTTGTCTCCACAGGTGATTGTTTTCTATGGCCATGACAGTCGACAAACCTTGGCACTTTGTCAAGTAAGCCAACGGCTGTTCTTGCAACCGTAGGGAGTGATTTGTGCTGCTCCAAAGCCACTGGTAAACTAAGCTCACCTGTGGATGGATTTTCGTCTAACCGCTTCTCAGTGAGGTCTCTGGAGACGCTGACACCGTCAAACTCGAGTGAGGATCGCACTTGGTTCCAGAGTGAAGCAGTGGTTGCTCGATGGGGTCCAAATGAACGGTCGTTTACACGCTGTCAGGCTCAATACATCGGTTAGATCCTGTTATCAATTCGGAAAAGTATTATGCATTCATCAGCTGGGCACGCAGTTTAGCAGAAAGTTGTTCAGGTGCTGTCAAAATGCGTTCTGTGATACTGTCGCCGACCTTCTGAAGCAGACAAAACCTTCAGGCGTCATCCTGCCTGTTATGTCCCTGAGTTGGTGGACAGATCAACTAATTGTACATTCAATCACCCGGCTCGAACTGAGAAGAAAAACGAGTCTTGATGGGATGTTTATCGGTTGGAAACCCGGTGGGTGGTGGACGCTCAGGGTGGTGAGATAGAATTGTAGCGAGAAGGCGTGCAATAAAGCACAATCTTTATTGTCCAACTCGCCAGTCCCGTGCAACGCGCTCTCTCTCGCTTATGAGTCATAATTCCAACCCGCAACACCCCTCGGTTTCCGTTTACACGTCGTGTGCACTTCTGACTGGTTTACGTGTGTACTCGGCGCCTTCTACCGGGGGTTTTCTGCCTGCTATTCCTCGTCTGTTTGTCCGATTTCGTTGCGCGATGGCTCGTCCGGCTGCTCGTGCTGTCCGCCATCCACCCAATGTTGGCCTTGACCGTACTCCGACATCGTGTCAAGATGTTCCTCTAAATGTTGGAAAAACCACGCCTCCGATCTGGCCGTCTGTCGTATTTCGCCTGCCCTGCCTTGCCCGTTGGTCCGATCCAGTCGAGCGATGACTCATCCGGTCGCGCACGTTGTTCTTGATTCGATCGCGGCAGGCTTTTGAACGTACCTCCTCCGCGTCGAGGTATTCGGCCGAGCGTTCGAAAACTCGCACCTCCGACCTGACAGTCCACCACAGAATGACTGGTCCACAGTGAAGGAAGTACCGGTGATGAGCTACAGCGCAAATGAAAAAGCAATGTAAAGGTGCAGTAAATAACTACGACTGTTTGTTTGGTGGCTGTCCACCTAACGGTACCCGACAGTGATTTGAACCCTCAACTTGGTTGTCTTTAATGTACCGGAGAAGTGGTTGGGTGGTATATAGTGCCCGAGTGCAACACGCTGACAGTGGCGAGACTGTTACAATCGTGTGCATTTCCTGATCTCCATATCTTAGGTGCCACATTTCAGTACTGGGGCAAACATTGTGTTACATGCAGACTGATGTATGCATTGTAATCATCAACGTAATTCAACCATGTCGCAGTCAACCGTGGATTGAGTCACTATAAGCTGTCGTGCATTCCGAAGTAACCGTCTGTACTAGGATTGCGCTGGAGATCATGCACTCGTGTGTGCCATTCAACTGATGCTCGCATAAAGATGGTTTGAGGAAGGTTCGTTTTGTGACACTGACTAACAACTTGTACGGATTAAGTCTGGTGAGAGATCTTGAGAAAGATTAGGGAACTGAGGAAGTTTGTTTTGGAGGGTAACGCTGCGAAGGGGCTGTGAAGTCGCGATGGAAGCGGCCTTATGTTACTTCCGTGAAACTCATTAGTGCGCGTCATTCGATTTCTCCTGCGAGCGACAATTGAGGACTTAGACGCAAGCTGACTAAAAGTTTGCAAAAACGCTGCGAACGTCACTTGGCCAAATAACCGAAAGATCTGAAACAAACCTGCACCTGGGAACAGCAAAACTATATTTTTCATGGTTCGTGTTCGTGATGACCACTGAGTTACTGTTAGTGAACCCATGGTTGATAAAGGTTATTCAACTAACCGCTTCGAGCTGACAGACAGGCTGAAACGACTTAACTATCCCAAGCTGGATGGTGTAGAAAATGGGACCCTGATTGCCAGTTTTTGCTGTTTCCTGTCAAAATCAAAGATAACTCTGGATCCTACATTATTGAAAAGCACCAACCCTCCCATCCAGACTTGTATTTCCTCCACCTTTTCTCAAAGATGATAATAAGATACTTCTGTTACAATTGACAGCACTTGGAAAACCGAAGAAGCAACTGGTGGTTTGTGCATATCAGCAGTATTTCTCGTTTTGCCAAGGAAGATCTGAAATCTGTATGACAACTACAGATGCGTCAGCTGTATCTCTGATGTGTCCAAGGTACTTATCGATGACATATCGGTTTGTCAGACCGAAGAAAAGCCATATTCTTGAAGGACAGGCAGGATTCCGGTGCATTGATGTCATTTTATCCTGTAACGGGTCCTGGTGTGTCGTCGCTCGTGGACAGTCAACAGTCGTGATGTTCTTGGCCCGAAAGCTTCTTGCAGTTTGGTTCTACTGTTTTCGGGCATCGTCTTCAAAAAGAAGTTCCAGAGAAGTTTTTCAATCTGCTGATTACACTATATGCTCACTCTGCTAGCAGGATGAGAGTTCATGGGCATCTGTTTCATTGATTCCTCACGATGGTGTCCGCTGGGAACGCCTGATATATATATATATATATATATATATATATATATATACAAATAACAGAAAAAGACCATATGCAGTGCCAAACGTGCCACAATATTTGAGAGAGACGTAGCAGGAAAAAATAAATCACACCAGTACGCACGGAGATTCTCAACACAAACGCCATTGGCCTCTATTCTTCGTCATGTCGGACAGCGCCCCCAACCAACGAGGATCGTTGTCCTTTGAACTCCAGCCAGGAAGCCGAATGGACCCTACTGAAACAGGCTTCAGTGGAAGTGCCTTCTTACTACGAACCTAAGTCATATGTTAATCACCAGACTGTCGCCTCTAACCTAACTCATCACACAAACAAAACAATGTGTGTGTGTGTGTGTGGGTGACTAAACATTCGTAAGATACGCCCAAGCCACCAAAGCCTGTGAGAATAGATCAATGTGTTCGAGGGTCTGTCCGCCTCGAAAACACGTCGGCAAATTATCTCGTTGCTGACATATCATACACATCACACACCCCAAGGCCTCGGAGATATTAGTGATCGGAAACGAACACTCTCTGAGTCTCCTCCGCGCGGATGGACCGGGATCGTAACCGCATGGTAGAACCGCTCCTGGGGTGGCATTAGACACTCGACCTTTCTCAGAAAGACTGAGGTCGTGCTGAAACCATAGATGGCTCAAATTAGCAAACGCCATCCTAGCCTTGGCTATACGGTTTGTGTCCTTATCAGATACAACTCCCAAGGCAAATGGGCTTCTCGGCTATCTCCAACGATTCACAACCGAAGGTGGAAGCAGATGCAGTCATGTCACTCTTGCAACTGCACGCCGCACTATAACAAACTGATTAACTGAGGCTTGTATTCTGTCTGGGCCCCCTGCGAGCTCTCAGATCAGGGTGATGAGTCTGCATATTTGCAATTTGTCAGAGAACGCTCCAGGATTTTGTCTACTACAAAGTTAGACAGGGGAGAGGAGGTTAATCAACGTTCTCACGTCCCACCGAGATGCTGGACGTTGGTGCTACGTTTTCGCAAACCTTGATCTGACCCGAGGTCTGACCTTAGATTGTTTTCAGTATCTTATTATAGCGGTCAAAAACGTTAGTGCGCACGATTTATGACCTGGCAAATTCTTCTGCATACTTTCAAGTGCGTATTAAAAAACAATAGATTATGACGCGGAAAACTGGGATCAAATGTGAAACTAAACGTAGGAATGAATCATACGGTGGAGCTATTCGCTAATCAGCCAACGGCATCATTACGTTAACTGAGTTTTTCAGTAACAACTGAACTTAATCATCTCAACAACAGCGGAAGCCTTACGACCCAGAGGCTGTCGTACGCCTCAGCCTTATAGACTGTCTAAGCTTTGCAAGGACAGTGTGCTACTTCGACCAGCTTTGTCTGTCTAACTCACCCCAACACAAGCTAGCAAAGTGGCTGATTGAGATATTAGAACTATTGAAATAGTCTGTATGCAAACAATCGCTGAGTGACGGCTTCCAGCTTGCTGAACTTCTTGGGAATGTCAGTCTTCATAAGAATTACATCATCATCATCATCATAGACAACAATACATCAGTGGTTCACACCAATGCTTAACTGCCACACAACCATGGAGAAAAAGCAAACCTTATGCAGAAAAAGAGAAGGAAAAGAAGGGGACGGGAAGGGACCTAACTACTGAAAATAACTACGTCCCTATTCAAACATTCAACATCAAGGTGCCTACACCTTGCAAACAACACAACCGAGCTGCAAGTGAGAGTAAGGCGTCATCAGCGAGACAGGTTCCTTACGGCTTTCACTGCCCCGCGTCATTAAATGCACTCACTTCACAGACATCTCGGGCAAACAACGACAACATTCACGCCCTGAGCTCGATTAGCCGCCATCTCACCTAAAGTCTCCAACCACCAACTCTGTGAGTCGTGAGGGCCCCAGCCTGGGAGACGAACACGACCCACAGTGGCCAACCCCTTGGTGAACGACTTCATTTCCCTACGCCAGGTCATTATCTGACCACCTTGCAAATTACACCAGTCGGTCGCAGTGTCAGCGAATAGTGCTAGGTGTGGAAGACGACTAGCTGGCATCCTTAATACATGACCTAACCATCTAAGCCTGGGCAAACGTAGAGACTGGACAAGAGAACTCGTCTGACAATCACCACCAAACACCCGCTTCCTAACCTCCTCGTTACTTACACGCTGGTGCCACCCGATACCAGCGACTGAACGCAAACAGCGGTGGTCAAATACTTGAAAACGGTTCATGTCTTCTACCCTGAGCGTCCAGGTTTCGTTGCCGTTGTCTTATATACACGACCTTTAAGCTTCAGAGAAATACCTTTCTGTCGCCAGAGATGTCTCAAATTAGCGAATACCGCCCTAGCCTTAGAGATGCGCGCTTCTATTTCATTCTCTACACCTCCACCGCTGCTGATGCAGCTTCCCAGGTATGCAAACCGGTCAACAACCTCTATGACTACATTATCCAACATCGAATCTACGTGGTCACAGCAATCCTGCAGAAGCACTTTGCATTTTGAGGCTGCAAAGCGCATTCCGAAGTATTTGGCAGAACGCGAAATAGCGTCTAGCATTGTTTGTGCCGATTGAAAGTTGTCAAACAGTAACACCTTGTCGTCAGCATAATCAAGATCAGTCAGTCTTTCACCAGGTAGGAGGTCCACACCGGCATCTTGTGAGTGTCGCAGACAATCCTCCATTATTTCGTCTATAACGAAATTAAACAAAAATGGTGACAGCGGACAGCCTTGACGTACGCCGCTCATGGTGCTGAAACTGTCACACAGCTCACCGTAAACCCTAACCTGAGCTGAGGTATGGGAATAGAGTGCCGACAGTATGTTCACGTACTTAGTCGGCACACCTCTGCGTTTGAGCGATTCTGTAAGCTGAATCAAGGACCCTTCTGGCTTCCAAAATGATAACTGTCAGCTTGTGTGAGTGGTAAAGTTCATGCATCTGTTTCACTGAACCCTCAAACTACTGTATCGTATTTTGTATCATCTGTTCCTTGAATTAAGTAATACCTTGATCCATCAACAGTTGGGGTCTGCAAATGTTGAATTATCCAACCCGTACTCTAAACCTGCTTGTCCCGCAACGTTCGCTTCCGACATGACAGTTTCTGCACGGCCTGTCGTTGCGGGAAGTGTCAGAATTTATCGTTTTCCCGACAGTGACATCACTCACCCACCACGACGTTTCCCTACTGTCTTATCTCCGAGGTCTTATGCCTTCCGTGTGCCTACGGACAATAGCTGTTTTCTGATATCATTACAACTGCTAAGCATCGATGCCCTCAATGTCCGCACTCTCTGACTTCGAAAGATGTTCAGTTGTCGCTGAAAGGAAGCGTACATAATGCCTGTTTGCGTTCCGTTTTGTTTAGAAACGGCCGGTTCGCATCGGAGATATCAGCAGACTTACTGTGTTTGACCATTACTGTCTACGCCAGTTAGTCCACATTAAGTGGACTAATCGCGTGAGCAACACAGCCATTCACCTGCGCGTATTCCGGAACGCTCGGGATGCACCACCAATTGGTCAACTGCTTATGTTGCACAGCTTGTGATGGTTGGGTCACCTATTCCGTATGCCATCTGATCGCTTACCGTACCGGGCATTATATACTGAGACCATCAACAGTTGAGTGGAATCACACACTGGTCAAACGACAACGTGGTCACGAAACATGAAAACTCCAAATGTTCCATTGAGCACAGTGGGCCGGTGTCGCCTACCTGGCTGAGGTCCCCGTGGTCACCCAAACCACTGACTAGAAACGCTATCCGAGATGATGGTATGCCGCAATGAGTGGCGCACATGCATCCACACCATTTTTGCTTCTTCCTCTCAGTCTTTATTAATTTTCAACCTCCTTAGTAACGTTTTTTCTGGGATATTCCACTTCACGCTTGTGGTGGGTGGTGGCCTCAGTCGCGGTACCTTCTGGTCAGGCACATGACTACTATAATGATGATGATGCCGTTACGGCCAATAAATTCGCCGTTCATCGAAATGAGCCTCTTTAGCCTGGGCCTCTTGAAAGCCCTCCTGTTGTATCCCGGTCACAAACAGCATGAAGCCAGATGTAAGCGGTACGGTCTATCACGTGAATATAGGTCATTTTTTGTTTTACATCTGTAGCGCTTTTGTCGATTGCTTTCAAATAGTTTAGTTGTAAATGTGTAGTAGCAGTAGCAATGAGTTCCACTTTCTGGACACCCGAACGCTCATTTTGATTGTTGGAAACCATGTTATCGTACGTTGCGGTGATATTTTCAATCGTACCAGTTCGTTGCTGTATATTTGTACATCTTTTATAATTTCATTTTCCTCGTTCTATTCAACTTAAGCCTGTTATGAACAGATGAATTTATCACTTCTTGGAGGCTCCGGTTCGATGACCAAATACAGGTTAGTTTCTTTTCTTCTAACACTTGTCTCTGCAGTCATGCACAACAGTCAAAAGATTCACCCATTTGTAATGAAATCTTAACTACAGTGGAGCAGTTTAAGTGAGAAATTTTAAGATTGTGTTTCTTCAAACATGCAGAACGTTTTTAGCCGAGCAGAAAAAAGTTCGTGAGGAACTGGTCAATCTCTCACAGGAACCTCTTATCAAATTAAAGGACGACTTAGCTTCAATGATGCATCAGGTTTCTCTTGTTACCTCTGGACTTCGTCGATTTTCCGTCCAACGCGATCGCCTGAAAGAAGATGTTTTAAAAGTATTGGTTTCCACAATCACGCCATATCTTTCCTTTATAGGAAGAAAAATATGTTGGTATAGCCCAGAGAAACTCAGAAACAGGAGTCAGCGGGTTTCCGGAGAACAATGCCACAACAGAGTATGTTCGACGTTTTCGTGGGGTGTAAATAAATTTCAGATATTTTCTGAATAAACTATTGGAGTTTGACGTTCGAATGCGTTCATATAAACAAGAATTGGAAATACTAGAAGAGCACGTCAATTCTCATTCTCGAAGTTATCTTTCACCAAAAGGTATTTTTAAGCTCATTTGCTTAATTGTTGAATAGAGCTCGTCGCTTTGTTACGTCAAATGGATAATGAATTCATCTGTTTGGCGGCCCAGTTGTATTCAACGTATGAACAAATCAAGGTCAGTGGGGTTTTATACTTCTCGACCGTTTTACTGGCACCTTTTACAATTCACTGGTTGTCTGCTGCTATTTGTGGATCAAAATCCGCGGTTGTCGGCCGTTCTTTTTCTATTCTGGACGTCGCTCAGCCTCAAGGTACCAATCGAGTGACTTACTAAATTTTGCTCGTTCGTGTTGTGCTTGTCACGCAAACAAAGCTGTCTCTGGATTAAGCGACCTAAAATGTGCAGGTTTCCGGGTGTGTAATTTCGCACACAGCCAGCCATGCACGTATCTCAATCAATCTGCAACAGACAGTATACCAAGCACTATCCGTTCCCATGTCTCCATGAACGGCTGACGCTGCACCTGATTCGATCACACGCTACATCAAGCGTAGACCTGAACAAACAAAATAGGGAACATGTAGGTGAAGGCCGCCTGCGTATTGCGAGCCAGATAGGTGAAACCAACATGATTTTGTCATTTCCAAAAGAGGTTTATCCCAATCAAGTTCGTGACTTGTAAGAAGCGCAAGTGAGGTAAGAGTGGTTAGTTTGTAATAATTGTGTGACATGTACTGGGCAAGCAGACTGTTGATAGGATAGTATCCAAGGTGACTGAAGTGAGGAAATGTGAGCTAGTCAGAAATTAACATTGTCTGAGACCGATACACCCGACCATTCTTTGTGGGCTGCTATTTGTGGTTGTGCAAAAGATAGCCAGCACGCTTACGATCGCGCTCGTTGCGATTGAACATAGTGGTATAAATGCGGCCAGCAACATTACTGACCCAATTACACACTGCACGTTTGTGCTGCTGTTTAATTCTTCTGACGCTGGCCCGGGTTTCTCATCTCTATCACCAGTTGTCCTGTTTGTTCCCCCGAACTGAGGTAGTAAACATCTTCCCAGTAATGCAGTTTCTGACATTCAAGGCTACGTCAATCGACTTTCGGATTCTAAAGCAACTGCTCAGAAACCCACTCCGTGTTCTTTGGCGGCTTCTCCCTGTGTTCGAGACCGTTCCTTACTCTGAGAATCCAGGTTGTCATCAGGTGCTGACTTTTCCCTTTATATGTAGGTCAAAACTTCGATATTTCTATATATATATATATTTCTATATACAAGGCGTGGAACTTATTGGCCTCTTTCGAGACGACCGAAGCAGTGTCATTCTGATTTACGTCAGCAAGCAATCTGGCGACAAACTGGATGTTAGCTGGTTTCTCATCTAGTTGTAACTCATGCATTATTTTACTGTCCTCTTGAATGATTCTACAAGTGTTGGTCTCAATGTCAACGAGGATACCTGAGAAACTGAAGCAGACCTAACCTGTTCGCAAGGATATGTTTAGCGAATACTGCCTAGCCAGCTGTCTATGCGCTTTTTGTTTAGGGTTATCTTTTCTGTAAATCCTTTGTGGTTTGCTTCGTAGGGTGACCCTCGGCCTTTGACAGCTCACAACGTTTCTTTCGTTCATTGAATAAATCGTGTGATAATCATGTCTCATCGACCGCTCGTGTAGGTTCTGAAAGCTCGCTACCTTCGAATTCACCGTGTTTCCGGTACAAACGGTCGAAACCCGTTCGCTGAGATAGAAGCATCCAGTTTAAAACTTCGTCAGTTGGACAACACATTGGACAGTAGTCCTTTTAGCCTGTCCAAAACGACCGCCAGTCGGACCCCATACGGCCCGTCTCCGTTTTCCTTCTTATCGACTGGTTCCGCTTTTTCTCTATCAAATCAATTGACTGGTCCGACCAATTCGGTGGTGTCTCAGCCTACTGGTCTGTCGACGAGTACTCCTTTCGTCTTTACTACGCCCACGTGTACCGGCTTTACACGTAAGTAGTGAACTCTGCTGACAAGTTGGCTTATCTCGTTTGTTAGTGAGCTGACGTTGCTCACTCATTTATGGTTCAGTTGTTCGTTTTTCAAGATGTAGTTACCTTGACGTTGAATGTTCGAACATAGAAGTAGCTATTTTTAGTAATTAAATCACCTCTCCTTGTTTTTTTCTCCCTCCTGACCGGGGTTTGCCTCTTCCTTCATGGTTGTATGGCAGTTAAGCATCTTTGAGAACCGCCGATCTATTGTTGTCTGTGGTGACGATGTTGCTCATCGGAACGATGGTGGCTACTCACCCTGCGCTCTCTGTTCCAGACATGTGTGCGCTCCTATCTAGGTCAGGTTCTTATGTATTAGCCCCTTGGAATATTCATACTCATAAGGTGCTTTTTGTTTCACTCGGGAACAAAGCACTATTCCTTCTACAATCTCAGTTCTCACTCACTATTATTGCGGTTGCTCATTCGAGAAGTTTCCTACGAATATCTTGCGTGCCGTTTGGTACGGGTAGTGTTCACTTTTTAATATTCTCCGTTGTGCTTCATGATCTATCAGATATGTCAGTAGTTCTATCTAATCTAGCAGTGTAAATAGCTGCCTAAAATTTTTGTTCTGATTTTGATCTTTTCATCACGGCCGGGAATTTACCATTGTCGTCACTTTTTTGGATAAAAGCAGTCACTACAACCACCACAGCCTTTCAGTTCAACACATCTGCAACCAGTACAAACGTTCAGAAGCCGCTATTCGGTTTTGGCAACACTGCTGCCACTACTGTTGCTGCATCGATTCCAGCGACCGCCACAATAGGAGCTCTGTCCCTCGCAGGCCAGTCGATGAAAACTCAGCTTCCCTCTTCAGGTTTCACCGGATTGGGTAGCACTTCCAGCCCCGGGGAAAGTCTGTTTGGGAAGAGATTGGCGTCGAAGCCGACTTCGTTGGCTTTGCCAAAGACTTGAATAGTTATATTTTTGTGTGTATGTTAATGGTTTAGTGTGTTCTTTGTATTAAAAAAATACAGCGGTGTAAGCCTTCGTTTGTAGTTCTGTTTCAATGGTTGCGAGTGTTTCCTGTGTGCTAGTTCGGTAGTGTTCTGACTGTACTGTGCCAGTGTCTGCGTTTTCGGCAGTGTATTTATTGTTGGTTCATTCGCGGACTTTTGTTGTCGGACTCAAAGTTAGGAACTCTTGGTGAAGTCGCATGGATCAAAACTTGACATTTTAGGCCCACCATGAAACACCTAGTGGAACAGTGCCAAACTTCTGAGCTGGCCAGCAGTTTCCGACGAGATCGCTTCTAATGAAAGAACGAGGGAGAAAGTTGGAAAACGTTTTTCCGGATATCCTGAACAGTTCTATACGTAGACATCGATTATAAAATGGATTCTGATATTATGATCACAGTAGCAAAAGTCTGGCTCAACTGGCTCTTTTTGGTTGTCAGCATGATATCAACTTGCATTCTATGCCATCATCAGTGACGATATACCAGTTTGAGGCCATTTCATATTCCGTGATTAGACATGATTTTTTTGAACTCATCACAAGACTAGGAAGCTCGGTTGCAGTCGACTCAACTGGTGTTAGGTCTAACTTATTGGTTCAGTGTGTTTGGAAGAAGTTTGTCCAATCGCCAAAATTAATCTGGTCTGAAACCAACTCGGTCATTACGGGGAACACATTTGAACGCAACCAAAAGCCAGAATTTTCGCTGTATTCTTATGAAGGAACCCGATAAGAGGTAAACTACTCGGTGAATCTGCTGAGACAAGTCAACAACTATCGAGTTATAAGATTAAAAAGGCGACCAGTGTTTATTGTGAACAGAAACACAGTCACTTGTTACCAAGCGTACTGCGGCAGCCTGCAACAACTAACAAGCAGACTATTGGCAGCGGTAACATGTTGAGAAGTTTTCCGACGATCAAGCCATTCGGCTGAGTGTCTTGAATTTCCACATCAACTCTAAGTTAGAACCTTTCAATTAGAGACTTTGTTACAACAAACCCAGGTAAGATGTCTCAGATTGGAACTACTGTTATTTGTAATCATACTAAATCAACTCGATAGATGGCCACTCTCTCGTCTACTCAACAACAATAAACCAGTTGCGTGACAGATTGTTTCACTTGTTTTTGTTGTACTCTTCATAACCTCGATACTTGTATTTTACTCTTGTGGTATACAAAGACCTGATGTATAAATCCCAAAAATATGTCTATCAGTCGATCTTCTTTGTGTAACCTCATGAATGGTTTTCAGAACGTTTTTGACCGTGTACTTAGTCTAACACAAACAGTCAGTTATTCCGGAATAACAAGAGGTATACCTGTAACTGTTTTTGATACCTCGTCTAATAAAAAAAATGGTGCTAAAATGCTCTCTCCCATTCGGCTCCAAAAGATTCGTTTGTCTCACACTCCGCTACATGTGCTATCTGTTCAACGAGCTGTGCAACTTGGGCTTTCTTCAAAAAAATTCCAACCGATGTGTCCACTTGCTTTGGCTGTCTCAGGTTCACCTCATTGATTGGATGAAAACTGCTCACTCGGTGGCTGCCACGACTGAGACGGTGGAGTGGAGTTAAAACGTTGTATAATCCAGTAGACACCAGTCTCAACTAGTACTGCAACTACTGCTTGTTCTGATCCATACACGAGGACGAAAATTGTCAGCATAAAATATAGTACGTACACCCAATAACAAACGCCTTACAAAGGGCGTAGACTTGTCCATTTCCGGGATTCATTTTTACCCCATGAAACGTGATGGATATGACTACAATGTAATCGAGACAGATGTGAGCTCTTGCTTAATACTTTAGTCCCTTGAAGACCGTTATTAATATCCTAAAGCGCTGTGGTTCCTCTGAAAAGAATTACGTTGCCGAGTGACCCTTTTTTACAGCTCGTAACAGTTGCGAAGGTCATAGGTCTACATAAACGGTTTGAACTGAAGAGTGGAAACAAACGACAAGCTATTGGGCGTTAGCCCCTCCACTATTGGCTGTCGTGCGATAATCTGGTATGTGGAGTTAGCGCAGTGGTCAATACTGGTATCTCATGAAAGCTTGTCTGTGTTGAAATTCCGGTCGTTGCAAGATTGTGCAATATAGGTGAGCGAAACACGACTAGTGCTTCCTTTCGTAAGACGCTAACTGAGAAGTCTATCTGAACGCAAAGGATGTGATTGGATATAAGTGGTGTTCGAGTTGTCATTTGTTCACCTTTCATCTTGCGCCACTTGGGCGCGGCACTACTAGTGTTTTCAGCCACCTAACTTCGTAAATCCCAAATGTCGGAGCAGTTTAACATCTTACGATACACACGGTTTTATATTCCGATCCTCATGGTCATGACTATTATGGACTGTGAATTGAAAGTAAGCCGAGCTCGCCTACTCATTGGGGACGTAACCGCGCCGAAATGCATGCATTCTTTATCTGTCTTCCGACACACCTTTATTGCGTTTTCAAACCAATCTGAATGCCTCCTAAGAAGATTTTTTTTGTTCTATACGAAGTCTGATTCACTGGGTTACCGGTTAGGCCTGCGCTTAAGTCAGTGGTAGACTATAATTTGTCACTAACCATTAGCACTGCATACTCACCGGTAATCATTAGCGCTTGTGTTAGGGGGAATCATTGGAACCAGTAACAGTGAATAAATACAGCTTGCTCACATCCGAGTGTTGGTCAATGGGCTGACTTATCGTGTGGATGCGAACTTTAGTGGCTAATATCAGTTACCTTCCGGCAGACTTTATACGTCCTGGACACAGACTTACCGAATGAACTGAATCGCCACCATTTTCATTTTGAGTTGTAGGTAAAATGTTTCAGGCTCCCGTTGGTCCTGACAATGGTCTACGAAGTCGCAGAGTAATAAATATGAATGATTGTATGATGAAGAGAAAGAGACTAAATTAACAAGAACAGCTAAAGCTTATGAACCAGAAATGTCAACAGGTCTGTGAATGACTGCGACACACTGCCTTATGTGATAGTATGTCTAACCGGTGGTGTGGATACTCGCGAAATCTCCAGCTAGGTAAATGGCACTCACCGATGCTGCTCAGTGGGACATCCAGGGCTTTCGGAGCCTGTGACTACTTCATCGCTTGACGCCTTGCGGTTAATTCCAACCATCAATGGCCACATTGAACAATGTGCGGCGCGGAAGATGCTCCGCCGATATACAAAATACTTGACCTAACCAGCGAAAACTACATTTTCACAGTCTCAGTCATCCGTCGCGAACCTGCACATTTTTCATGTACGCTCCGACGGATTGTCGTGTTGCTCATTTGACACAAACTAACTAACGGAGACAACAGTGACCAAATACCAAAGGTTTATATGCATCTTCTGCACGGATGGGTCGGATCTCTGATCCATAGAACAAATCTGAATGCACATGCACCGTAAACTACTTTCAATTGATATAGGGACGTGTTTACGATGCCGCAAATGAAAGGGGTTAGCGGATGCAATGCGTATTTCCGGTATGCTGCTAGATACCTCGTCAGCAGCGCTATTGGCTGATAGGATGACACCACCCAGGTAGCTGGAACGATCAGCTCTCTCCAGCGGTCTGGCAGCAGTAACAAAGATAGGGTTAGTGTCAACATAACCTTGTAAGAACACTACGCCTTCAAAGTGCAAAGCGGATACCATACAGCCCAGCCATATCATTTAACCGACTCTGCATGGTCTGCATGCTTTCTGTACAAGAACTAAAAGCAACTTCTTCCGCATGCCCAATATCAGTTAGCTAACTGTCTTATAGAAGCTCCGCCCTGAGTTCCTCGGAATCTCTAAGGGCTCCTTCCAGAATATCATCCGCTACAAAATGAAAAGGGAAGGTGGAGTTGGGACACCCCTGTCGAAAGTCTCTTGAGGCGGAGAACACTCGAGGTAGCTGCCCATATATGCGCACTGCAATCAGAATGGGCATACGATTCCAAAAGGTTGACATTTCGTGGTGACTCTTGCGATAGGACAGCTCCATAGAACTTGTCAGGGCAACCGAATCAAAAGCGGTTTTTTTATGTTCAAAAATATCACGATCGTTAACTGAGAAAAGAAATACAGATGCTCCACTGTTGTTGTTATTGGTACACCAGCGACCAAATCAAAACCCCCCATGTTCTCTCATATGGTTCTCTGTGTTCCATGGCTTCCCACAGCATTAGACCAGTGAGCATCTTGGGTGCGACAGAGACAAAGCCAATGCCTCTGTGGTTGTTGCACGATGTCCTGATAACCTTTTTGGAAATGGGTATGGCTGCTGATAAACATCAGTTATGAGGCACCTCCCCGATCTTCTTTATGGAACGGAGTGTGATCAGTTCACGTAGCAGTCGTTCATCACCATCTTTGAAAATTGCTAGAAAAAGAAAGTCTGGACCTGGGACTTTATTACGTTTCGATAATCCAAAGTCGCTTCAGTTTTCGACAGAGGATCGTATGGAGTGCCATAACTAACCCCACAATCTCCATCATCCACGTCTGAGCGAACTGTTTTAGGCCAGTTAAACTGTTCGTTGATGTGCCCCGTCCATTTATCAGGTGGCCATGACAGTGTAGGACGAATAGACGGTTGCACCATACTACTCACACCACTGCTCAGTAGCAGCATGGATCGAGATGATCGCGGATCGAGATAATCGCGTGATAAATACGACAGAGATACGGGATGGATCGTTGGAGGGCAGAATGTCATACAATGGCTTTCGCTACACGACGGAACTGATACATGGTGTCTAGAGCGACTGGAGTATTCTCAGAAGAGTATGGTGTGCAAATGAGTGTTTCCGTTTCTAGTCGTGCTCAGACGTTTAAGTAGTGTGTTGGTTTCTCCAATAAAGTAACCTTTGTGTCATCCGCCTTCTGGGTTCACAACAACAGTCTGTAAATTCGTGTGCCATCTTCTTCATGTATAGCCTCACTACTACTTTGCCGACGACTGGTGCGACTACAAATCAGGAATAATAGTACCCGATCGTTCCCTGATAAAAATACCTTCCGCATCTCTGGCTTGGTCGGAGAAGTTAGCCTCAATGACCTTATGCAGGCTCTTCGCAAATCAGTTCACGGCGGTCTTCGTCATATTCTGAATTAAGGTTGATTGACCGACGTTTGTTCATAGGTTCTGCCGAATCAGCAGAAATCCATATCTGTCGTAGCTGTAGTGTTGCTTTGGAATAGATCTATTCACAAGAGGTTCGCATAGCTGTCACGGCTTTTACCCAGTGTCCACTTAGGTTACTCTACTGTTGTGACTATGGTAGGTTAATTGTCAGTAGCGTTTGATAGGCGTTTCGGGTACCCTCGTCGTTCAATTCCCAAGTGCTCACTTTATGTTTGTGAGCAGATGATCTCCGAGTAAACGGTGAAACAAAACAGGCTCGAACAACGTGTGACCTGAGTCAAATTAGCTATTCCAAAGCGAGGGACGATATTTAATGGAGTGGCGCCACCGAAAGATGACGACGATGTGACTAGTTTCTATCCATGGTTGAGAAGCACGGATTGGTGCCCACTTGACGTAATACCGTCGTTTGCGCTGAAACGCACAACTCTATACAGAGTTCGCGAAGTGTACGTAATTTGAAAGGAGCAGACTGGAACGTCTATAAGATTGCGACGGTTGCGACCAATTGAAAGTGATGTTCAGTTTATATACTTGTGGCAGTTGATCACCGCTTCTAGCGTGTCGCTCTCGGGCACCAAAATGACACCCAACCGTCATTCCTGTGCAGTGAGACGACCAATCTGCAGGTTCACATTAGCAAGCGTACGATGTCCGAGTGTGTAGATTGTCTCAGAAGAGGGAGCATCATAGTGGACGAGCCTGACAGGAGCTGTATTATCTGGTGGCGCGTGTGCAGATATGATAAATAACCTATGTCTTTCTGGTTTGTGTCGACAGATTTTGACTGATGTCAGAATTGTGACGGCACATATGCGACCTTTCACTTCGATTCCATCGAGTAGGTTCTGCTGTCTTAGAGCTCTATGCAATTGTAACTTCAGCCTGACGGTGAGATTCGACGTTATATAAGTTCGAATTCAAGTGAAGGACAGTGGTAGGATCGTAACTACACGTTTTTTAGACACAGCACACCTCCAGTTCCAGACTCTGGGGGTGCTCTCGAAAGCAGCCTGATTTGATGTTTGTTACAGAGTGTGGACGTTAAAGGCGCTAATGTTTACCAGTTGTTTTGGCTTGAAGTTAGTAAAAGTGGGAGAGGAGGGTGAAAATAAGTGAACCGGTCTGCCATGGCAGCGATAACTTCTGATATTCCCCGGTCATTCATACCACAGAAAGTGGTTAACTTGATGAACCCCAACCCAAGCCTCTGACTCAAAAGTCTGGCCCTTAATACTACAGAAGACAGGGTTTTCTCGTGGACCCTACTCGGAACCAATGATTTGACAATCTAACTCAGTAGCCCGTGCGCATGGTGGATGAGACAGTGTTGTCTGGTTCTCATCACTACTGTGCGCAGTGAATGTATTCGAAGCTGTACAAGTTCTTTGAATGATATCAAAGTTTTTCAACCCTATTGCATAGTGCACCTTCCGTCTCATTCAGCTGCCGGGCGATCGGAGTACTCTTTGTTTGTGGATACTTTTTCTAACTTCCTTCCTGATTCGAGAGACAGCAATGCTACAGTTATATATAAAAAATGGTTCTGCTGTATACCGGTGGCTAGTGCGAAATACGACCCTACCAATATAACTGCTTCTCGTTCGACTGCTCTTCCTTGTCCTGTCTTATAAGGTTTCACCAGGAAGGACTGAAATTCTAGTCAGCATAGTTCTCTGTATCGATGCACGTCTGACGACCGTGTCAATATAACAGAATAGATCAGGTCATCTCACATAGTAGCCAAACATCAGTCCGTTCTTCAGTTTCCGTAGTGCGTACTTGTAATTAGTCCTGATTGTCGGTCACCATTCACTTTCAACTTACGGATGTTCTGATCGAATTGTTGTGCCGAGCATTTCCTGAAGCAAACGTTCAAGAAAAGTGAGTCACTTCCATCACTGCACATCAGCTGACTTCAGCAGGTAAACATCGAAAAATTTTTGAAGGATCATTTTGTATTAAGGGTAAAGCAAAATCACTGATTAAAATCCTGAAATTGTCTAAGTTTAACCGGGCACATCGTGTCGATCGTTTACCGCATCGTGCACGCCGACAAAAAAGCGCTGGCTAGTATTAGTCGTATTCATCTCAGAGGCTGGAGACATCATAACCTGCCTTATCGTTAACTATAAAGGTTACACTGTTGGCTAATCGAAATCACTGACGTTCTTTGAGTAGGTTATCTGTAAGTTAAGGACAGCGTAATTAAAACAGGTTCCTTTATTTATCATCCGTAGTCTGGCTGCTTACTTGCACCATGACGCTGTCCGAGTCTTTGTTGGATTTCGCTAAGTGCCACTCATTCGATGTTTTATTTTTAAACTGTGGTTCTCGGTTCATAACTTGTTCATACCTCATTATCACGAATAGGCGCGATCCAATTCGGCTTGTCAGTTTGCACTCACCGACGTCACAGAGGCTCAAATTGTGTCATATTTTTGGTGTTCAATCTTAACCTGAATCTTCACAGCTGGTTTCGTTCTTATTTTGACTCATCGGATAGGCTGGGTCTGAAATGGGGGTGGACTCGTTAGCCTTCCGATTAACGATCAAAAACCTTTACCTGTAGTAATCGTCGCTTGCGATAGGTGATTCGTATAGAAGTTTTACAAACCTGTAACTGGAGGCAGTTCTTTTCATGATCATATGACAGGTATTTGCTCCTGTCAGTCACTCACGTGCCATCATCACTAGCAATGTCGAATCCGTCGTCCTTGGTGCTTCGTCGTCATCAAAGCAGCCATGTGCCTGACCAGAAGGTACCGTCGCTGAGGCTGCCGTCCACCGCAACAGTGACGTGGAATATCCCAGAAAAAACGTTACTAAGGAGGTTGAAAATTAATAAAGACTGAGAGGAAGAAGCAAAAATGGTGTGGATGCATGTGCGCCACTCATTGCGGCATACCATCATCTCGGATAGCGTTTCTAGTCAGTGGTTTGGGTGACCACGGGGACCTCAGCCAGGTAGGCGACACCGGCCCACTGTGCTCAATGGAACATTTGGAGTTTTCATGTTTCGTGACCACGTTGTCGTTTGACCAGTGTGTGATTCCACTCAACTGTTGATGGTCTCAGTATATAATGCCCGGTACGGTAAGCGATCAGATGGCATACAGAATACGTGACCCAACCATCGTAGGCTGTGCATGGTTACTGTCAGGCAGGAAAATGGTACCCGGAAGCGTCTGTTTATTAAACTTTCTACAACCCTGTACATCAGTTTGTGAATCTAATTGATCTGCTGCTTCCGGTACATTGAAAGTCTAAACATTTCTCTATAGGTGGTATGTTCTACTACGCGAGTATTTCAATTCGGGGGTTCTGTAAAAACAATTGTCCGCTCAAATTGTGATCTCACCTGCGCCATCGTAAGAGCTTGTTCACATCGGAGCACTGTCCAGCTTTGTGGTCACGGTTGGATCGATTGAAGGATCATCTGCACTACAATTTCCCCAACCCCCCTCATGGCCCAACCCCACAAGTCACTAACTGCACATATCTGATGAAACGGTGTTTCAGGACTTTGCAGTGTTCGTCGCGGACGCAGTCGCACGCTAGCAGCTTCATTGACGTTTTCTTTTGTTTGGTTCCATTTGGTTTATCTTCGCCTCTACAAACCGTGCAGTACACATTTTCCACTATCAACACTGAGACGGGAACGTACATGCAAAGATCTTCCTTCTTCTCCTAACAACACATGAACCTATGAACATCGCTTAAATTCGACTTTTGTGCCATATTGGTAGGTAACAAAATGTGGCAGATAATATAACTGCTAAATAGATTCACTTGTCCTCTCAAAAAGCCCGTTGTCGATATCGAAAAATTGAACGGTAGCTTTAGCATAATAACTAACATTTCCGTCTTATCTTTCAGGAAGTTTGTTTCCGCAGTTGTGGCTGAAGCAAACCGACCTAACCGTGTATCATCGATGGTTCGTAAGGAATGTGCGGATTGTTCACAAGAACTTGTAAATGAGTAATTCATTCAGCGTTTCACCTCGAAATCTAATGGATGGAGGTCTATACGCCGCACACTAACTCGTTCGACAGGAATGACAGAGTTTAGCCCGATTTTACATACTACAGTGTCTTTGAAATCTTCGGACCGAATCCGTCGTGAGTGGATCCCACATGAATACCACGGGTCCTAGTTTTTTCGCTCATTGTTGTTCCAGCTTCTCCGTTTGTACTGTCGTATGGTCAGCCCATACGGCTCAGCCGTCGCTTATTTGACAGTCCGGAATTGTTTGCTTATAGTTCGTAAGCTGCAGTGATACGCTTGGCAGTGTTGTTGGTGGAAATTTTACTTCAATTTCTCGACCAGTCTGACGTCCAGTCCTCGACTATATGGTTTTATTGGACTGTTTTTTTCAACCTCAGTGTGTTTACTACATTTATGACTGGGCTTCATCTTTATTGTCTCATGACCACTAGAATGTAGTCCTTTCCGTACTTCTCGTTTTTTGCCTCCATGCCAGTTCCCGAGATCACTTTTTCCTAATCAGTCAGATAATGTAGTGTTTAATATCAAATACTCCACTCTATTTCATTCGTTCGTCTTTTAGCGGCCTCTTGGAGACCCAATTTGGACACGGGTTTCTTCTTAACGTATCATTACTTAATTCCACAGAAGAAAGGTAATCATGAATAACCTTCTCATGCTTGTCCATCTTGTGTAACTAGCAGCAGTTTACCTCCACCATTTTTTGTTGCATATTTAGTGTTTACTCTAAGCGTTAGTATGATTTAATTAATTTACCAAGATCACGGGATTATCTGTTTGTGGCCGACGTTCACAATCTGTCTCCATTCCACATCACTTAGTCAGTTAATTTATGAATGTCTTTTTGCCCCCCTCCCTCACTGAGTGTAATATCCATCTTCAATTTTCCCGTGTTTTTTATCGATGGACTTTGGATTTCTTGCCGGACTTTTAAGGCGTCCATCACGTCCTAGTGGATCATCTTGTAAACAAACAGTTGCTTTCATTATTTTCGATTGATTCACGTTATTAAAAAAAATTACGTCTTAAATTTTGTCTGACACCACCCACTCTTTTAATTTGAATCTTTCCTATATCTTCCGAGTAGATGCATTTATTTGTATGTACTCTATCTTGTTCTTCCATTCCCTATTTAGCTCGACTTCTACACAAACGAACGACAAAGTTTGTTCGATCGTTACGTACAATTAATATTAATTTTAACTGCGCCAAAATACCTGTCAACTTTGTTATCATTATTATTGTTACTATTCACAATATTCACGTCCATCGAACACATTACTCATCATTCACTGCACTCTCACTTCCCGAAGTGTGTAAAACACTGTTTACTTGACTTGAGCCGAGTTCGTCTGATAGTAATATAAAGCCGTTCAATAAAGCACAATCTTTAATGTCCAACTCACTCGTTGCTATGTCACGTGCGCGCTCGCATTTATGAACCGAAATCCCGATTCACAACGCAGCGGTAGTTTCCACTGCCACGTCTTGTACAGTTCTGCCTGATCTGTGTGTGACTGACACCCTCTGTTGTAGTCTTCTGCTTCCTATTTATCGTCTGTTCTTCCGATTTCGTTGCACGGTCGCTCATCTTCCCACCCGTGTTGTCTGCAATCCACTCGCGGTAAGCTTTTGGACATGGCTTCCCGTCACGTTGAGGTATTCCAACGAGTGTTGAAATACTCACACCTTTGATTTGGTCCTCCATCACATGAGTGGAAAACAGTATCAGTGCCGTTAGCGGCGGTTCTTCACTTTAACAGATCTGTTCTTGGTGGCAGTGTACGTTTTTTCTGTCCTTTTTTATTTATCATCTTGTTTGCACGTAATGGTTTAATTTGATGATGCTAGGTTGTGTCACTTTGATGACGTCGAACTGCCATTTAATTCGGTCACCCTCATACATATACGTACGGCCAAAAGTTGATAGCCATTGTTCAATTGGAGCCTCTGGAGGTTGATGAGCATTTATGTGAAGGCTCTGGAAGTAATACTTAATTTTTTTCTGTCCGAAACACCCTCTCTTCGTTTTCAATAGATACGGTGTTTGGTTGTTTGAAAATAAAGTAGAAGTTTGGGGATTTGGGTTCTTTCGGGGTTGAACATCATTCATACTTGATCAAACCCTTCGCATTCAGACAAGCCTTTCAGCTAGCTCACTTCCAAAAAAAACATTAGATTGGAGTTTCTAGTTTTTTTTAAGTAACCTACATTCCCCGGACTTCCGCTGCTAATTCTAACCTTGCTCAGTTGGTTCGATGAAAGCAGTAACTACAACCTTACTGAGATCACGGGGTTATCGATTGGATAGAACAGTGATTCTGTTCATTCTGCTCTCGAAATGATCGAGCAAACTGAATACTATTCATACAAGGTTGTGGTTGGGTGTTTGGATTTGATTATGCGACCATTCCCATTGTGAACTGGGGTTGTAGTCAACACGGCAGTCTCACAAGCATGACGGTCCAAGTGCAAACTCCGATCTAGACAAGGATATGCACTGTTGAGCTGTAGTAAGAACGAAACCTGAGTCTAGTGCTTCTTTTCGAATTCGGCTAGTCGAAAGGCTTATCTGAATCTGAGGGCTCCGATGAAGTGTGGGTGTTGTTCAATTTTGAACAGATCGGGGCTTCTCCAGCTGAAGCATACCACATCTCAACCTGCACTGTTTATTGGTCCAGGGAACTTGAGACCGGCTATGTCGTTTAACCACATTGGCAACCAATGGCTGCGTCGTTTTCAGCAACACTGCATCAGCGGCCAATAATGATGGATAGCTGTAATTCAACTCTTAAAATCAAAAAATTGACAAACATTTTAGGCTGTGTGATTCCGGGTTACTCCGTATCTTTGCTTTAGAAAAAAAACGGTTCAGAACCCCTCCGATAACAGTACACGAAAGCAACACTAAAGTCGTTCGTGGATGTCTGCTAGATTCGCTACGCCTCACCTAACAACTCTCTGTCGACTCCGAGAAAGGTACCGTTATCTACGTTGTTTGTGGTTTTACTTAGCGCGATTCGCAGTCTGTTGACCGTTCTAAACTTGAAGCACTCCCTCAAATTATTTTCGAACACAAACCTGAGACAATGAAAAGTGCAGTAACAGACCCCACACTGTCGCTTGACAACGGAGGCATTTCTTATCACTTAGACTGAATGGACGTACTCTAAAATTTTCCGAAACGCTTGCAATATGCCGTATGAAATCACCTTTGTGTGTTCAGAAATTGATAACAATGAAACTCTCACCACTTTGGCAATACGTTACATAAACTGAATATTATTCGTATTCTCTTCCTTTCCGTTGCTCATTTTCTACCTGACAGCTGATACATATTTATTGCGCATACATATTTCTCTCTTTAATGACCGATCAGTTAGTCGAAGCACAGTGTTTCAACCAATATTTTCTTTGTTTCATTTCACTCGACTGTGGTATATACCAACTACCGTTAGTGGTGATTGTTCAGCCAGTCAATGTGATTGACCTTATTTTGTTGAACCGAACGTTGTTTGTTTTTCCGTAGTCTCTCAAGTGTTCATTTGTATATCATTTCTCATGTGGTTAGAAAGAGCCAATCAACTTATGATCAGTCATGCTCCGTACAGGTGACCTTCAACTATTAAATTTAACCCGAAACAACATTACTTTCTGAGTAATTTCCATTTACCATTCGGTTCAGAAGCGTTTTCTTACTTTTTGTCGGACTTTGTGACTTTGAAATTTTCATTTGTTTTGTTCATTGTCGGAACTAAGACGTTGCGTTTCCTTTTCCAGTTTTCTTCTCTGGGCCCTTCCTGTCTCAAGTTCAGATGTGTACTGCCACGCTTTAGTCGTGCAGCACATATTTATGGACGAGATGTGCCTGCCCATATTCTTTTACCTCCGTATGTTCAGAATAAATCGATTCATTCACCCACTACACCAGTTGTGCATACTTCGGATGATATTGCCGATCTGCGATTCGCTGGAAGTGTAGTGCGACAGATCTTTGAAGAACTAGAAGTGTTCCTCAAACCGGGTTTGTCAACCCAAGATGTGGATGACTTTGTGTTCGATACGTGCATGTCAAAGCGAGTCTATCCGTCACCGCTCGGCTATCGTGGATTCCCGAAGTAATTTAAGTTTTCCGTAAATTTGTGCTTTTATGCTTGCATGTCTGATCACGGATCTCCTTGTACTTCGGCATGTCACGTTTGTTTCCAACGTTCGTTTCCGTATTTTGTCTCCAATCCGTCTACTATCGCGTTTGTTAGTAGTGTTGTTCAATTACGGATTAGTTCCTCAACTTTTTTCCATGAGTTAAAATGAGGCCGATCACTGTACAGCTGAATTATTCGTTGATTTTTTTTTATAGTCCGAGTGTTCGGTTTAGTCATCTCTTTCATTGCTCTGCCGATTTGCTCTAATCACAACGCGTTAATTGCGGTAAATATTTTGAACAAATTTGCTCGCGCTTCCCACAAACCATTGAGCATCTACTTTTGGGTATGGCGAGCATACTCTGATCGCTTATTCCAATACTTTAGATCGGTTTGAGATTTACGAGGAATCGACCTTGTAGCAGGCTACTTATCACGATTAGCGCACATCGAAGGTCCTTGCTCTCATTTTGGTTTAATTCCTATCTTAGGCGCTAGTGGTGATTCTTTCATAACGCTCACAAAATGCACAGAATTGCTACCTGATGGAAAGCTGTCTAAATTCGTTGTTTGACAATCAGAAAGTGGAAAAATAATGCTAGGTTATATACCTCGCTGTATCAACTATTCCGGGATTTGCACATTGCTTCTACAGAGGGTTGTAGTTTCGTTGGCTTACCACTGAATGATGACGTTTTGGATTGTATTGATGGATTGGTGTGCTTATGAAACTGTATCGACAACGATAGATGTATAGAGAATGACCAGGAGATCTGTGCCTCTACTAACCTACGAAGCAGAAGGCGTTTCTTTAAATGTTGCGTATTTAAGATGGCCTTGAAAACAATGTTATTCTATGGTTGCGAAACGTGGCCGCTCACAGTGAGGGACGCAAAACGTCTCCAGATAGTTGACCATTGATATCTTTGTTCGGTTGCCTAGTTAACGGATGTACGTCGATAGGGATAAAGAGGGTGATGTTTATGAAACATGTCAAGCAAGGTCTCTTTCGGTATTGATATGTTCGCCGAGCTTGGCATTTAGGTTGCAAACGTTTCATCAAACGTTTGCAACCTAAATGCCAAGCTCGGCGAACATATCAATACCAAAACCATCAACCCGAGCTACAAAAAACAGCACCACCGCTGTTCCCAACCATCAGAAAGGTCTCTTTCATAGTCCGGGTGTGGAAGTAATCAGTCTGTTGATCCATCTACTTGCAACGTCAGATAATCATCTGCCACGCCGAGCATTCTCTGCCGTAGCAACTTCTGAGTAGAGCAGGGTACATGTTGGAATGATTGAACTGTGTGCTATGGTCTGTTTGCTATGTTCACTCTACCGATGACTTGTTGATCAATTTTGAATTTGTTTGCTGAAGACGTATCCCATTCATCTGTACACATGCTTTTATTGAGACAAACATTCCTGTTTGTCTATCTGAAAATGTGATTTCTATCTTCGAATTTTGTTTCGTTTACACCTACGATTGCATATTTCTTGTTATTTCCTGAATTCAGTAAATGTAATCTGTCGTATGATCATCTGGATTGTGTTGTTTCAGTGTGCCTAAATTGGGACATTTTAGGCTAATTCTTGTGTATCTTGCAATGCCCCGCAATTTGGTTATTTCATGTCCATCTATCTGGACATCCGATTGATCCATATTTGACTTACCTGTTGTTTGTTTTACAAGGCCTCATCCAAAGAAAGAGTGAACAATGGCAACAAAAATAAGCAACGAAAACGTAAAAGAAGGAACATTTCAATCAAGTTAGCACTACATGAGGAGTAATATTATACGGTTAACAATTTCAGGTAATCTCGTAGTCAGCAAATGAAAATGTTTCGTATGATCTGTTAAGAGAAAAAAAAGTGGTCCCTTAAAATCAAAACTTCGGGGAACCGGAGTGTTCGCACAACCAACGCTCAAGTATCGGGACAAAAAAAAGGTTTTTAGTGAGAAATCTGGCAGAAAAGTAACAACAGTTAACGCTAACTTCTCTGCACAAATGTGCAGTGGATTTTAAGGGAACCCAAGATGATCGATAGGCAAAAGTCGGTGATTATGGATGACACGGTCGATTGGTGCAGTGAGCAGGTTAAACAGATGACGATCTGTCGCAGAGTAATAAAAATCATCCGTTGAGGGGTTAGTCACTGTAGGTTGGGTTCGTTTTCCAAACTGGGACCTTCCTGACTAGTAGAGGCGGCGGCTGGTCGAGCTCAGTGGCATGAATAGTGCCGTGGTTTGTCCGAGTTGTCTGTGAGATGAGATTACTGACGCGGGTTAATATGAGCCTCAGGGTATCTTCTACCCTGCTAACTTTGTCTTACTTTCGCTTATTGTTTAGTTGAAATATGCAAGCATCTTGTTGTTTAATGTTTGAGTTTAGACAGGTATGTTTTGGTATTTGGATTCCATTACCCCATTTGATAACGCGAACCACTTATGTATGTGACTGATGATTTGCCCACTCCAGGAGGGCACTTTCATATTCTTATCACGTACTCATGTGACGCTTGTTTCAAGCAGAAACATCGGAACAAATGATAATAGGACTACCGTCGATCCTAACAACCAATCTGTGGATCTAAGGAGAACGATTCACTATCACATCTATTTCCCAAAAATAAGTCTTCAGTTTATTGGAGAGGAATCTTACCAAAAACTACAGCAGGATATCCATCACAAACACTGACGGCTCATCCATCAACGTTGTCTCAGTGCTGCTTATAAGAATATGTTGAAGTTCACGGGTTCAGCGGCTAGAATGAGCATTAGGTTACTATCGTGTCTTCCTGAAGACGTACCCAATACATTTTTCATCTCGATATTGGCCCAGGCTGCCTCAGAGTACCCCGTCTGCAATTTCGCACCACCGAATGGGAAGTCCCATATTGAAAGGTACCTGTCTGGAAATTCAATTGTACAACGAACTTTGTGACTTTCTTTGTGTCAGCCACTGCACCACTCTATCCTTACACCCTTTTCGGTATCCGTAACGACTATTATGAGCTAGGACGAAGCAAGAGCTCCTCTTTGCCTAAACATTTATACAGCGCAGAAGACATCTACCTCCGGCATTCTCAAACGATATGTCGCACAACTGACTGCAAAACCGGTGTATTTCCGCTCCTATACAGCAAATCAATTCAACTTTGAGCTAACATGCTACTTACCAAAACCGTCGTTTATGGATCGACCAAAATTAAGAAGAAAGTTATAACACCCTTGTGGTGCAAATCAAAAATGCATATTACCTACGTTTGAATCCTGTCTCTCTGATGACAACAATACGGTTGCAATCCTTGTTCGCAGATTGATATATGAAAAATTTCCCATGAATCCAATTTCAGACATCTTGTCGGTTAGCTTCTCTCGCAGATTTAGTGTTTTACAGTTGGAGACAGCACACCGTTTGCTGGCGTCGTTTTCAGTTCTGAGCAGTACTCGCGAGTAATATGGGTCCGGCTGTCATCGGTCTTGACAGTGATCCACTACGCAGCAGAGTAATAAAGAAGCACAAATGTATAGAGAAGGAAAACAAAAGGAAAGAGACCGAAAACAACGAAATGAAATGAAAACCGTGTGTATACAAGCTCGCCATTTATCGCGTTACACTGCTATGCTCGATAGCGTTTCCAGCTAATCAGAAGATGCATAGCAAGGTGATCAAGGCTTGCGTATCTTGTGAGCGCGTCATCACCTGACCGAATTGTGGTCTCCTCCAACCATTAGCATCCTCATTGCGTGTAATGCAAGGCGTGACAGAGGTTCTGATTGCATGCGCAATACGTGACCCAGCCAGCAAGGGCTGTTCACTTTCACTATGTGAATTATCGAACGCAAACTTTCACCTTTCCCAAGCACCCGTCGATTTTCTCACACCGGCAGTCCATTTTGTTCAGGCCACTTAGTGGAGACAACAGCGATCAAATACCTAGCGCATACACACAATATTCGCGTGAATGGACCAAGTCTTTAATCTGTTGACCATAACTTTCTTTACTCTTCGGTTTTTCCTTGATCTTGTTGGCCATTGCAATATGTTACTCTCAATACTGCACGATTTTCGGATCCTGCTCAAATGACTTTTTAGACAAGAAACATGTTCACTACGACTTATTGTGGTAACATAGCAAATAATTTCCTGGTCTTGGTCACAGGGCGTGTTTTGTGTGTGTGTGAGTGAGTGTGTGATCCTCGAAGTGCACTCTGATGGCTGGAGGTGCACAGTTGCAATCAGTTTGAAAAAGTGACATGATCGTTGTCCACCATACGTTACGAAAGATGACAGAAAATCATACCCGTCTTATTGCAAGAGTAATATTTTACTGTTCCGTTTGTTGGACTTGTCTGGAGGTCGACTGTAAAATCAAGTTCCTGTTTTTATTTCGTAACATTTGTATGGATCTAGTACATGCAAACAAAGTTCTTGAGAATTTGGAAATGCAGTCTTCCGATACCGGTCTGTTACACACTACGGAGGGAGTATATACGATATATATATATATATATATATATATATATATATATGATAGAAGCTGGTTTCTGGTGGTTTAACGACTTGGGTTAATCTTGCTTAGTCTCTGTTAGGTGAGAAACGCGTAGGTTGATGACTGTTTGTCAGTTAACATTAAGCTACTGTTATATTTCATCGGTTTAGTTGGCTTCACTTTCTTCAGTTAGGATTACCCGCCTACTACCGGCGTAAATAATTAAGCATAATTGTTTATCAGTATGCATCCATCCTTGGTTTACACTCCAGTTGTATCGTGTCAACTCGTGTGCGCACACACCCAAAAAGTGCATCCATTATTGCTTGTTCAATGTGTTGGATTACTTACTTGTACGCATAAGATGAGTGGACATGTGATTCATTTGTTCCGTATTTTCTCGATTTGCTTCAGTTCACACTGTAGTGATAGTGCTATTTCGTTCTTTATCGTTCTAACCTCCGGATGGTTTTTTTTACCTATGTCTTGAGTTCATGTTTGTTCATCTGCCTATCACACATATTGAGAATTGAATTTCACCGGAAGGTTAGTACATTTTCGTTAAGAATTGAAACTTTTAGTTTTTACATTTTTAAATGATGTCTATTCTGATTTTGGCCCATAACTCTATTTATTTCAGATAGTGATGTGGTCTCAAAGTTGCTTCAAACCTGTTGGTTTGGTCATTTGTTTCCGTCCCGAGTAAAGCTCCTGTGAAGGTCGTCTTTTCCCTGCTCTCTGTTAGCTTACTGAGATTTAGGATCCATAATTGGCGGACTTAAATTTGTGACCTTTTTATCATGTCGCACTTTTCTATCTGCTGAGGTCGTAGCACTTTTCTCCGTAACATTAGTCTGGCCCTTACACACTCCATCATCATCATCTCACTTTCGGTTTTGGGATGGTCGTTCTGATGCCACCTTTGTTTTTGCACAGTGTACGAAGCCTTCACCATGTTTGTTTACTCTTTCTCAGTTGTGTTCGATCCAATCGAAAATCGAAACGCTGATGTTCAGAGTAAGATGACATACATAAGGAGCAGTTAACAGTCTGATTGTTTTGATCGGTCGCACATACAAAGCAATAACATGGGATCGACTTCCAGTCACAAGACACTGGTAACTTTGATAAGGCTGTTATTGGAAGAAAAAAACAATCCCATGACATAGCGTGTGTTGTCACGTGGTCGAGCCTCCCAAATCGCTGCTAACCAGTGAGCATATCCGAGTTTGTGTAAAAATAGTCTGGACGGAATCGTGGGTCTGAAGATGTTTCTCCCTAACGCTGATTTTCGCATTTATGGTTCAGTCCGCGAAGGTTGCCCATGTCTTATTGTTGTGTGTTGACCATCGTAGGCAATACTACTACATCCATGATTCACACCGATACCTAGTCGCCGTCACAAAGAGACTGGACTTCGATGCGATGTATCCGCCTGCATATTTTGTTGATGGTACAATGATCACACTGAAAGTCACGTATGTCAGGCAATCAATAGGTTATGGTCGGATGAATTTCACTCGTGGTTCTGTAGGTTGGGGTTTGGAGAAAGGCTGCCTCCTTTTTCCAGAGAAACTGCTACTGGTTCCAGCCCACTGGTATCCACCTGCTGCCTTGCAATACAGGTTTTTGACTCGAAGACCTCGGTTGGGAACAGTAATCGTTCTGCTTAAATTTGAGCGTCCTAGAAACATCCCAGCCCGCATACGACCATGGTTAGTCACCACACTGCTGACTCTATACTGCATCAACTGTCTCAAAGCGTGAAACGAGTCACTCTGTCTGCTGCGCATAGCAGAGCGGATAAACGAAACTGCGCTACTGCTGACCTCCCTTACTTTTTCGTTCACCTTGGCTTTCACACAACTCTGGTTACTACTCTACAGACTTGATGACGGGTCACAGTAGGCACCGTACTAGTGAGTCGTATATCCGGCTTCTATCTTCCCTTGCTTGGGCCTAAAAGGCGATTTCTATACCAGTTACAAACTTCTAGCCATGGCTGTCGGTCAGGTCGAAGCATATGTAGTCCTCAGCACAACGATCAAAGCCGCAACCGGTAGATTGGATTCTGTGCCATCCATTTGGGAGCCAGTTAGAACTGGATCCAGATGCCACACCTTTCAAAGTCCTCGTTGTGTTTGACTACGTTCCAACTGATTTCAGTAACAACGTTGTCAAATGCATCTTTTACTCTGACCTAGTTGTTCTCTTTAGATCGACATACTTCCGGTTTAATAGTGGACTGGGCGAAACTACTGACAGATTTGGCAGCTGTGATTGATGGCTTAGTTGTTCCCTTTTTCGTTGACATTGACACTTATGATGCAATGTCAAGATGTGCAAACAGCTGAACATCTACATCCGGACTAATCATTTCGGCCGGGGATGTGAATGTTCAGGTTGGCGGATTTGGTGATGCGGAATCTTGTTTAGTCGACAAGAGGAAGTTGGCTTCGCGTTGCGTGGACAATGGTGGGTGGCCCTGAGCACAAACTATAGTTAACGCGCACCAGTTTCGGGCATCGTGCTCGTCGATGTTTTTTTGGCGCTCGTCTTTTCTGACTCAGACGTTAGCTCAGATAAACTATGTGGATGCCAGTAACGAGTTGAATGACTTCATTCAGGATTACCGTTCTTTTTTGAACTGCATTGTTAGACTTGAGCAATGTGTTGCTATGTGGTTGCTCCTTCTCTACTTTTACCGGATAGTGGTCGACTGTAAAATGCGTTTACCAAACTAGCCTAGATTGTGAACAGTACTAATCTAACTCCAAATCTCTCAACTGTCAATAGATCTGAATTTCACGGAAAAGTTCCTAGAACTGTCAGGTGCCGGACTTCATGTACTTCATGGCAGTTCAAACAATCAGTTAAAGTGGGATATGCCGAAGAGGCTGAGGCATAGGATGATCGGGAATCGTGAAGCTTTACTAATTGTCAAAGTTGATGAAAGAGTGATCGCTTTTGCTTTAACGAATGCTAGTGTTCTGTTCAAGCTTGTCCGTATCGTTGGCCCAGGATGCCCATCTATCTGTAGAACTGTCAGCGAAGCAGGTATAGGAAAAATGCAATGCACTGGGAATAAACGAACTGTTAGCATCTACAATATCTTGTCACCACGTTGGTATATCAGAACACAGTTGACTCCAGTGTAATTGTTTTACCTTATGTTGGTCTGCAAATTATAGGTGCTTGTTTGTTCCTAGATGATTTATGAATGTTATTCTCAGACGTTCTTTAACTGATTGTAGGTTATCACCATCTCTAAGGTATTATGTTGAATGAAAAGATCTGAGTATTTCATGCATATATATATATATCTGTGCAGGACATATTGTTTACTGTTTAGGACATATTGCAATTGTTCATTTTTTTCCAGATCAGTCTGCACTTCTGTTAACGAAGTAGCTTGTCATGGGATTCCTTCTTCTGAGCAGTTACTCCTACCGGGTGACCTCGTATCTATTGATATTTCAGTCTACACTAGGAACGGTGTCCATGGTGATGCATGTCGGAGCTACGTTTTGAAACTTGAAGCTGGTTGTTCATCCATTGCTTGTCCATCCTCGGATAGGACTAAGTTGGCTCTCTTTCTCTGTTCGGTGGCCAGAGCTTGCCGTGATGCCGGAATCGCTATATGCGCTCCCGGAACACCCTATACTGAGATTGCCCGTGTTGTGTCTTCGATGGCCGACAGGAATGGATGCCGCGTAGTCGCTGGCATTCGAGGTCACGGTGTTGGGACTTTTCTTCATGGTCCACCGGATATCATTCACTCGGTCCACGAGATTTCCGCATTCTCGACCGATGGGTCTTCCGGTCAAATGATGGATGGTCACGTGTTCACTATTGAGCCGTGTATCGCACTGGCAGCTTCAAATACACCTAATCAGACTGTTGGGACATCATTACAACCAGCTTGCCCGATTGTTTTACAGGATGGTTGGACTGTGGTTACATCGGATCGAACCTTGACCGCTCAGTTTGAGCACACAATTTTAATCACAAGTACCGGTCATTCAATACTGACTTGAGCCCGTTTTTTTAATGTGCATCATATTTTTTGTAAAGTATTTTCCCCAAGAGATAGTCGGGCTTCGAATTTTATTTTCTCTACATTTTCAAGGGTTGAGTAATAATTCTTCTAGTAACCGATTGGAAAAAAGCAATTACAACGTCCATCGGGAATTTTGCAGGTTTTTCATATGAAACAGCGTAATCATTTAAGTTGTCTTAGTAATTCAGCATCTGATCTCAGAGCAGGGGTATAGGGAGTAATAAAGTGTTTCTCGTTCGATGCAACTGTCGGTTCGTCACTTATATGATTTGGAACTTTCTAACTATGATTACAGTCACTCAGATATATGCCCTTTTCCTCACATTCTGATAGCCTGATAGTTCCACGGTCACGTGACGTTAATTCAGACCTGTCCTTTTTGTTACGCATACACATCCCGGTTTTCGGATCACAGGACCTCGTCGATAGTTTTGCCTATGGTTCGGTGTTTTGAAATAATGTCTAGCTGATTATCTTGTTTGCTTAGAGAGCCTTTACAGATACCCGACCTATACTGCTACTTCGACGAGGCGGTCGGGCTTGTGTACTGTTTTGATCCGGCGGGCTATGCTGACTAAGACTCCGGTCCTTCCAGGTGCAACCTTGTCAGACAGGCCAAAGGAGAGCAGTCAGACGAAAAGCAGCTACACTCATAGGATTGTACGTCGAACTGCTGACCGCGTAGGAGTGCTTAGGTAGTGAGGCACGATCCTATGGGCATACAGCAGAACTATTTTTATAGTTGCGGCACTGCTGTCTTCCGTATCAGGAAGAATGGGGTTAGAAAAGGTACCTTCAAACAAAGAGCACTCCGATCGCCCAACGGTTGACCGTGACCACCGGCGTACTATCCAATACGGTCGGAAGGCATCAAATGTCTTTCAAAAGCCCGATGTAGCTTCGAGTACATCCGCTGCGCGCAGCAGTGTTCAGAATCAGACATTATTGTCTTATTCACTGCGCCCTCGGCCTCGCTAGGCAAGCCCCTCACTGCCAAGTGAGTCAGACTCTTGAGTCATTGGCTCCGGGTAGGGTCCCCCAAGAAAACCCTATATCCTGTTGTCTCGCAGGTCAGACTTTT
>QNGE01000291.1:8397-30656 GCA_008508345.1 Paragonimus westermani | reverse complement strand
TGGAATCAGAAGTGTTCCTGGAGCTCAAAGTTAATGAAGCGTAATAAGGCTCCTGGACCAGACCTCCTCTCCCCTTCTCTTTCAAGGATGGTGGAGTGAGGTTGCTATCAGAACTAACAAAACTTTTCCAAACGATTTGGGCAGACCGAAGAGGTACCACGTGATTGGTGCCTATCAACAGTCATTCCCGTTTTCAAGAAGGGGGTCCGAAGTCTATGTGACAACCACAGAGGCATCAGTTTGGTGTCTGTTGCGTCAAAGTTACTCACTGGCCTCATTTTACGTCGGCTCACGTCGGCCCAGAGCAAGTCAGATACGCAAAGAACAAGCAGGATTCAGATCCGGTCGGGGGTGTGTTGATCACATTTTTACCTTACGACGGATCTTGGAACATCGACATTCATATAGGCAGCTGACGGCCGTGGTGTTTTTGGACCTGAGAGCTGCATTCGATTCAGTTGCTCGTAACGTTCTCTGGAGCTGTCTCCTTCGCAAGGGAGTACCAGAGAAATACGTGAATCTATTGAGGTCACTGTACGCTCACTCTGCAAGCAGAGTGAGAGTTTATGGACAACTGTCTCGGGCGTCCATCACTTCTAGTGGTGTTCGTCAGGGATGTCCGATTTCACCCTTCCCGTTCAATTTTGTCATGGACGACATTCTGGAGGGGAGGCTTCGTGAATCCAGTGGGCTTGAAGTTGAGATTTTTCGTGGCGCTAGATTGACCGACCTGGAGTACGCGGACGACATTGTCTTACTTAGCCCCTCTGCCGAAGACATACAGTCCATGCTGAACAAGGTGAGTGACCGGGCTGGTCTGTACGGAATGCACTTCGCACCTTCAAAGTGGAAAGTGCTGCTTCAAGACTGGGGCATTTCCACCCATACTTTCTTTATTGCAGGTAATCCACTTGACACTGTGGACCGTTTCACATACAATCTTGTCAACCTGTAATATTGCTGATGAGATATCAGGGAGGATATCAAATGCACGAGTTGCCTTTGCTAAACTGCGTCATCTGTGGCGTCGAAAAGACGTTCGGTTGTCGCTGAAAGGAAGGGTCTATAATGCTTGTGTGCGTTCCATTTTGTTTTATGGTTCGGAAACGTGGCCTGTTCGCAAGCAAGATATCAACAGACTTGCTGTGTTTGACCATCACAGTCTCCATCAATTGGCCCACATTAAGTGGGCTGAGCGTTTACCGTACCGCGCACTATATACTGAGGCCACTGGCAGTTGGGTAAAACCGCGTGGTGGTCAAGCAACAACGTGGTCACGAAATATGAAGACATTGAGCAAATTGGGCAAGCATCGCCAACCTGGATGGGGTCCTCGTGATCACTCAAACCGCCGGTTATATATGCTATCCGAGGTGGCCATGTGTCGCAGTCAATGGCGTAACTGTATCCATACCATTTCTAGTTCTTCCGCTTAGTCTTTAATATTTGTTGACCTTCTTAGTAACGTTTGCTTCTAGGATATTCCACGTCACTGTTGATGTGAGCGCCGGCCCGAGCCACAGTACCTTTGGTCAGGCTCATGGCTGTTATGATGATGATGATGATGTTAACAGATCGCTTGACTGTGCTTGACCTGAGCGTGGTCATTGCATCGTTTTACTGGGTTAAGCACGATCTAGAATAGTTAACCTCATCCAGTCAACTTCACTTGAAAGTATAGCTATTAAATGCAGGAACTCACCGATCATGACTAGCGTAAATTAGAAGATTACGTCTATTCGTCTGAACATTAGCGTAACTTCAGTCACAGTGATGGCGTCTGTTATTATCCATTCGTCTACCACTACTCGGAAACAAGCATTATGGATGAGCGGTTTCGATTCGTCAAGGACAGGGTAAGTTGGTCTGATTCTGGAACAGCAGATTTGAAGCAAGCGACTAATAACCGTTTTCGCCGAGTATTAAGGCTCTTTCCGACTTAGTGAATCTGCACTTGCAGAATTACTCAGGCGTGCATGAGATGGTACTATCAGCTTTCCTTTATCATACTGAGGATCAGGTCACTGTCCCAAAAAGATTGTCCAACAGATTCAGCGCCTGGAGTGACACGCTTCGAGGCTGTTTATATCCTCTCATTTGTGCACAAATGAGCTAACGGTATAGCACAATATTGACGCAGACTTCTTGTGTATGTTGACTGTGTCAACGATGGGGCTTTGATTCACGTGATAGTAGTGGCGTTCGTCAATATCCCATACTCTTCTAAGCGCCTCTGGATTTTTTATGGCCCCGGTCTACAGAATTCTGCAAAGTAGTTGTGGTAACTTGACTATATTTTGGGATAATGGAGCTGGTTCGTATCTCTAGGAAGCTTAATCCGAGGCAGCAGAGTCGTACGGTGTAAACCATCAACTATTCAACTATGACGTGGCTGTGTTTAATCACTGGTTTTGAGAAATTACATGAATCTAAGAAGTCAGAGGCAGAAATCTAACATGTTCATTTGCTTGATCATGGCTACAGAGACTGTGACAGTTGAGTCATTTAAAGGCTCTCTCTGTCTAACCAAGTTGATACGGCAGTCGACTGAAATGATATGCGAGGGACATGAGTGACGAATCGGTGTTTAGTATCGGAGATAATTGTCAGCAGATTAGCTACTGGAAGTCACGTTCGTCTCCAACGCGAGGCCGTAGCCATTCGGATTTATTGACGAGTATTGTTTGATGCAGTCCTATACACAGTTAAGATAGCTGATAAGGTCGGACACCGGAGTGCACAAAAAATCTGTGTTGGGGTTGTATTGTTCTCACTGGGTTATTTGTTCGTAAGACTTAGTTGGCTTAGTGTTGAGTGATTGCGTTTGAATATGGGGATCTCAGTAATCCGATTGGGTCTTCATGAGTTACATGAGATCTGCCGTCCACCCAAGGTAAATCTGAAGTTTCAAATGACAATTCGGCTCCAAAAGAATACAGAACGTAGTCGTCGTCTTAATTGAAGGTAGTGGCAAGAACACCGAAGTAGCAGAGGTTGACCAGCTTCCCAGAAAGCAATTATACATGACCCTAATTGACCGGAGGCAGATTCACGAGGAGGGTATTTTGCAGGTACCTCTTGCAAGTGTTCGTATATCAATGCCGCATCTCATATGAATAATATAGAGGAGTTCGGAATTGTATACGATAAGCTAAGACCGTTTGCTGTCAGTATGACAGAATCCTGGTATATGGCAGATGTTAAAGGCGAGTAAGTCAACATACCAGGTATGACTGTGCACCATCACGATCGCCAGTGTGCGAAAAGTGGCGGTGTCATCCTCTGTATTGACAGCTTGCTCAAGACATCTACGCTCTGAATGGAACTTCGTAAATATGGCAGAAAATTCTCTACTCCCGTGACCCGCCGAGTACTTTCAAGTTCGTTCCTTCAATATCAAAATAAACGCGGCTGGTTTTGATCGGTATTGTGCGTCCAGATGTGTATCACAATAGGACTTTTGCTTTTCGTTCTTTGTGCCCGAAATCCCACAGCCTATCAATTACCCGATGCCATTGTATGTTGATAACGTTGAAATTTGATGTATGGTGAACAATGTAACTGAAAGCGTGAAGCTACGTAGTGATTTAAACATATTGCACAGCTGAGTCACAGAAATCCGGCTCTTGTTCAATAGGGCTAGATGTGATGTACCTGCATCGTTCGGGCTGCCCTGATTACTTTCTGGAAGGCGGAAAACTGGGCATAACTACACGTGAACGCGACTAGAGTACGATTGTCTCAAGTCACCTTAGAGTGTCTTTCAACAGTGCATCAATGGCCAAGAAAGCCAACCCGGTGCTTGAGCTACTCATTCCATTTTGATCTAAATATCCAAGTCTGTCATCCTCATTTTGTGAAAGGTATTACTCTCATTGAGAAGGTGCAACAAACCTACAAAATGGATATTGATACTACGTTCTCTATCCTACCCAGATAGATTGCACAAGCCGAAGCAATTCTCAGTGCGTCATCGGCAAATCACACGGGACTTGATATGAATACAACCCCAACATCCCTTAAGAAAGATGCTCGTGCCCAGCGTGAATAACCACTTAAGAAATATCTTGCCAAAACTACAACACTAGGTGAGCTGTTTTATTTGCAGGGAACAATCTTTCGGCATCCGAGCATGCTCACTGTGGAACAGTCTACCAGGTTCTATCGTAACTATATCATAAGTAGTTGAATCGTGCACAAACTTAAACTTATTGAGGACACCAATTCAAGAGTTCACACAGGCTGATTATCATAATCATTGCAGTAGAATGATGTCAGTCAGTTGTTGTTTGCTGTGTGTTACAGTGCGGTTGTTGCGTGCTTGATAGACAGTGGGCGAGTTTCTGTTCCGCTCATTACCATCCGACTTCCTCTTTCACAACCTTTCTGTTGCTGATCCTTTAAAACTGAAGCAATCTTCCGGCTTGTCTCTTCTTTCTAAACCGTCCAACACAGATTCAGGTGTACATAAGTCTTTCGAATTTCTTCTAACCCGTAAATCTGGTATTGATATGTTCGCCGAGCTTGGTGTTTTGGTTGCAAACGTTTCATCACCAAGCGAGGTGACATCATCGGTGCGTGAGTGTTTCGACGTATAATGTTGAATGTGACGTTTGGTGAAGTTGGATCGATGCCTGCTCTTATACAGCAGAGTGGGTTGGCCTACTGGTGATGAAACGTTTGCAACCTAAACGCCAAGCTCGGCGAACATATCAATACCAAAACCATCAACCCGAGCTACAAACAACACCACCACTATTCCCAACCATCAGAAACCCGTAAATCTTCTACGTATCCTAATATGAACTTAGTTCTACTCTTCCTCCTTGTTTATCAATAGGATAAGAAAGGCTGTTCGTTTTGTTTTCTTGTTTGTATTACAGCCAGGCAACAGCATAAGCCACATGTACCTTTACAGGTGATGATAAGACATTGTGAGGTAATAACGTGACAACAGTCTGGGAGAACTGGCCTCTCAGTTGACAAACCTCGGAACTATGCACCTGGAACCGTGACATGGAGATGCCCTCCAATCTGGTCGGGTGTACGGGAAAGGCAGTTTCGCATCGTCGGTCCAAATGTTATCAGTTATGACTATGCTCAACTCAGTTTGTGCTGAAAGTCGGAGAAAAATAAACGATTTTGTCTTATTCATCAAAACAACAAAGTCAGTTATGGACCTTCTTAATGTTTGTCATTCAGTCTTCTCTCGAAGTGACTCACTCAGTTGTCCAGCCAAACGTTCGAGTTACTCCTTTGGATGATCTTACTCACCGGATTCATTTTACGCTCTATTGTTTGGCACACTTAACCGGTCCATCGGACACTATGATTCATTGACTTAGGATCAAGTCAAGTCACGTATGATATAGTTACTCATTCGCGCGTCTTCTCACAGCTTTATCGAAATCGATTGTTCCTCCCAAGTCAGTGTTTCAGCGATAATCATTTCGTCATCCCTAGAGAGCATTAGTGCTCTAATCCTTGACTCGTCTTTGGTGCACAAGTGTACTGTCATTGAATTCTATACCATTGTTGTTCAACGTAACACAACCAGTACACTCTCATCTGGCTGCTATGAAGATATCATAGAAGCATGTGGTTTACTTGTTTGAGATCCAATCGACTGTTCCGTCAAACTCGTTCAAGTTATCCGACTAATTTTTGAAAATAATCACATTGTTTACTATGCTGTCTCACTCATTGAGAGCGTTGCTATCAAGGCACCATCTCAATTCTCCATTGCCTTGGGCATGTCTGTTCGGATACAGGTAACCTCACAGTAATCATTCCACGTGACCATACGCTCATCAAATAGCATGGGTTAGAGTCTGAACACTTTGTAGTTACATTGGTCTTTTTTGAGTAAACAAGAAAAATAATCAGGAGGAATTTATTATACACCTTCAGTGTGCAGTACAGGAAACATATTTGCCTAGTTTGAAGCATATGCGAATAATATAGTGAACAGACTACAAATAATTCGAATAGGCTTAGGGACAGCAGTCCTGACCTGATTAAATCAGTTGGTCTCCGGAGTTTCGATGACCACGATAAGTGGTTTTTCGGCTGCATCTCTCCCCCATAGGGTGACATTTTGAAAATGATCTAGACATTTGAAGGAAAACGTGCATGCTATCGTTAGTATTTTGTAGGAGGCAGAATTTCAAATAGTCAACACGAAACGATACAACGCTCAGATGTACGCCACTTGAAAAATCACGCTTCCGATCTAGATATGACCCATCTTTCCATTTGCCAACGGAACACAAGTGTAAAAGTTGAAAGCTCACTATTTTCCAGGTCGATCATTCACTTACCGGGCTGAAAAATCTGTCTCCTTGTGGACTGTCATAGTCTATATTAGATATCCCACACAAACTGTCCACTTTCCCCTTAAGATCACAAAATATAGACCCTTCTACCTTCTGAACATAATTATAGACGCATCTCTGGCAAAACTTAGGTATTTTCTCCTTCTGAGTATATTGGTTTGTCACTAACAAGTGCAGTGTGTTGCCTCACGCAGTGAAGGCTTGATGAATACAATCTGATATAGATTCGACAATGTCTGTTTGCCTGTTTTTGCCCGTAAGAATTCGGCGTATGTAGTTTGAGTTGTACTCAATTACACCGTTTTCATTTGCATCCAGAATACAACGCGTTCGAACCGATCGACTTACGTCGGCGGACAGCTGTTAGTCAAATGGCCTTCATACATACGTTCACAGTCAAATAAAACCTTGTGTTAAACATCACAAAACTTCTGGTGCTCTGAAGAATAATCGATTTCGTGAGTGATCAGTAACCTGAACACCATAACAAACGAAAAACATTCTTGTACTCACTCAAAGGTATCAAGGGACTTTCGCAACTGGAAAATTTCACAAAGGCTAGTTTCGTTACTTGAAGAGAAAATTAACCGACATCTGCAATACTGTACTTCAGCAGAACACCACGTAACCCTGTATTACACACAAGTAGCATAAACCGTTCGTATTATTTTACCCATTAAGCTTGGTTTTCAGAACTGATGCCCTTTAGCCCTGTTTGTACGCTCCAACTGAGGTGAATATGGCTCCGTTTGTAGCTTACTCTTAGACCAGTTAGACCGTCGAAATAGTTTTTCAATGGAATAGGTGTAGTCCCGGTGTTTGGTCGTCAATTTGTTTGCGCCTCGAACGGGAATAAAACTGAACTTTAACGTCAATTCGTTCATGATGAACAGCGACACTTAACTGCTACGTAATTAGAAATGTGTAGCAAAATAGATTAAGCTGAGAGTTTGTTTGTGAAGCCTCCACGGCTGAAGTCCAATAACCGACGTTCTTTGTCACCATAAAAGACAGTCAAATATTAGTGGCTCGTAGTGATTCGTCCAATTGCCATACAGTCATGATTATCACCGTGATAGACGGCAGTGCACCAGTGGTTTGCGACTTGGACTAACTACCATACAACCATAAAAAGAACAAACAGTTAGTAAAAGAGTTAAGAGGTATATAATCCAAATTGTATAGAGATATGCATCTAGAATCACGTAATCAACATCAAAGAGTCCATATGTAGCAGTCAGATAACCAATTCATAAGCGAAAGTAAGGCGTCGTCGGCAAAACAGCTTTCCAACGGTCTTCACTGCTCCACATCCTCAAGTTCACTCACTTCACAACCAACTCTGCCAAACAACGACGACATTTACCACAGTGAGCCCGATTAGCCGCCATCTCACTTAAGGTCTCCATCCACTGACTCTGCCAGTCGTGATAGACACACACACGTTCGAATACGCTACGGCCTGGAGGGCGTTGTTCGTATACACATCAGTAAATCCTTCCTCGGGTTTTGTTCCCAGAACTATCGCAAAAAAATGACAACTTGGCTATCCTAGTTTGTGTAATGACCATCGTTCTTCTGTGATACAAGGAAGAGTTTAAACATCAGTAACCGAAACACCCCTGAGCAAATTCAAGGAATTCCACAACTTCAACTCACCCGTGAGGTTCTAATTGTAAGCTTATCAGTTGAAACTAACAAACAAGTGTGTCCACCGTCGAGGTGACTGTGAAATCTGAGTGCTGCCTTTAGACGAATGTTGTTGAGCGGTTAGATAGGGGTATTTGAACGTGCCCAATGTGAGGTTGACGGCACAGTGATCAACGCGCTTGCCCTGTAAGAATTCGGACCGGAGTTCAACTTCCGTTCGTGGCGAGGATATGCATTACTGACGGGTTCTAACGAGAGGGCCTCGTGCTTTTTTCGAAGCCATCTGATTGGGAAATGTCCACGTGGATGCGAAAGCTGAGATCAAGTATGAATGCTCTGATAAGCAGTCGGGGACTTGGCTAATTTTCAATTGAACATCGCTCACATGTGATCGTAGCTGGCGCATTCAGATAGACATTTCAGCCAGCCTCTATCGAAAAGAAGCACTAAACTCTAGTTTTGACCTTGTTGCAGCTCATCAGTAGCGCACATTCTTGCTGTGACCATGAATAGACCCCCAACCAGGCTTTCATCAGGCAACCGTGCTGTCTGAAGAATCGAATCGGTGGTTTTATTGTTAATCCGATTAACGGCTTTAACCTGACACTAGATAAGGGTTTAGAACGGTTTGATCCATAACACATTGAGAAGCTGTTGCCCTCCGAAATAGGCTTAAAAATACAAATGGCGACACCGAAACATCGATTTTATTGAGTTTTTCGGGCTATTTTATAGGCTAGAAGCCGCAGGAAAACAAAGGAACCTTGTGTGCTACTTTCATCAGCCAATGCGCCTCTTTTTCATATAGACTGAAATCGATCAGGTTTTTGTATTCAGTTTGAAAACGAGTGAGCATCAACCATAATCCCAGAAAGGGCGAAAGGGCTTTTGCATACATCTGCTTACAGTAACCACCAACGAAGTGACGGACAGCTGTTTCAAACTAGTTGGGTCTCATGAGCTTCATGCATGCTGGGGAATCAATCCACAACCTAACAATAGACGTCAAGTTGTAGTCCAGACACCTAACCACTATAACAGGTGGTCGTGATCACTGGGATTGCACCAGTGTGTATGAATTAGTTTCCCTAGATGCTGCGCTGCCTTTTTTCAGACCTAAATTGGTCAGTCGTTTTTTGGTTGATATGCAAACGAGCAAGCACCCGCCAGGGGCTCCGAAGGAGTTGAGAGTTCTTATAAACGGGTGACGATGAAACTCGACAAAGAAGTCGCAAAGGTTGCCACTTCAGCCTGTTGAGTAGCCAGTGGCGTCGTAAGGCTCAAAAGGGAACATATTTGGTTGGTACGCACACCATTCTAACCTTTGTCACTCTGTGGGTGTCTTCTCAGTCAAAATTGGCCAAGCGGTCTCTTATGCAAGTACTCAGAGAAAGTGAATTTCCTTCATGCACAACACGACCTTTGCTATCGTCTAAAAAGCTCTTCATTCGTTTGCAAGGCGCCTATTTTGGAAGCCTTACATAAAGAAGTGTTGGCTACAACTTTCCTCGAATCATTGGATTTAGCTTACCAGACCAGATTCGCACGATGATTCTCACCGGTGGCTAGCTACGTTCGGAGAAATGACACACTACCGTTCGCTTAATATCACAACACTTACTCTCATATTTAACCTTCATAGACACAAGTTATCCTTTCTCCTTATTTTTATCTTATTTATTGATTATGTTTCGTTCGAAATTACAGGTGGTACTGGTGTTACATACCGTATTTCGACAATCGCCTTCGCCCAACCCAGGCATGTGCGAAATTCACACAACGGTTCGGAGCTCGACCGGACGAGACTGAAGTTTTCACTCACAACACATCTGGTCGATTGACATTGTTGAAGTCTGTAAAAATGCGTTCATGTTATATCCTGTTTCAAACATCTTTCAAACCTCAAATGACTATTAACACACACTCAGACAGACTGTGCCCTAAGGTGTGTTATTACATGATTCAGAAGGAGGGGAATAAATGAACTGAACAGCACTTAACTCAATATCACAAAAAAAGCTTACCGTGTGTCTTGGGGTTAGTTTTTGCATTTTCACTTTCGCGTACAGCATCAACGCGATTTCATGATGCTTTCGGGCCAATGCAATGTCCAAAGCGGTGTAACCATCCTAAGCACAAAAGAGGATACAAAGAGACATATCAACTGTTGGAATGCAGTTATCAGATAATTTGGGTGATATATATACAGAAATCAGCACTGAGGCACTTATGGACTGCATACCATAGACGAAACAATTCTCGGATATTTATCAATGAAAAACCTCTAAAATGTTTGCCCTAGAAATTTTATCACAAGTATCCGAACGGTAAGGAAATCATCCTGGTTTTAAGAGAAAAATATTCTAAAGTGGTTATCCACAAATATGGTAGTGAATGCAGTGGAACTACCTTTCACGTTTCGTTGGTCACTGGCCACTGGTGAAAACCTGTCAAGAATCCTCGCAAAGACTCTTCATTCTCATTTGGTTCACAAATGAGAACCACAAAGCGAGTAGCGACTGCTGCGTACGCCCATTTCGGCTAATGTGCCGCATACTGTGTCTCGTCCGACATTCTATGCAGTTAGTTTTGTGTAATTGAACGAAGGGGTTCACCAGAGTACTAATCATTGTTGTCTAATTCTTTCTCCCTGTCTGAGCTCTCGTGACTAGCACCTGATCAAGTTCACCGATTTGTTGCTTTACTGAGCAACCTGTGTTGTAATAGCTTGACAGACCAGTGCCAAAAGAATTGCTCTAAAGTTCTGCTACTGCAATCTTTTACGACTTGCTCATTTGATTGCATTGTGCAGGCACTTTACTATTAGGTTGTTTGAATTTAATTATAAATGTTTTAAGAAGCAAGTTCTAAATTCCTTCCCTCCTCGTTTTATCTTTGAACATGGACTACTGACTTTTCTAATTTTCCTCATGTTTATTTGGCACGCAAACAATTGCACCAATTGCTAACGTTTTTCACGCATCATCATCACAACGATCATGGAAGGTACTGTGGATAGGGCTATTATTCACAGCAGCAATGACGTGGAATAATCTAGAAGAAAATTATAGTACAAAAATAAAAAATTGATATGGGAAAGCTTATGGTGAACATGTGTCAGGTATGCGCGTCTATCACACACAAGGACCATAAACATGAGTAACTGAATCTTTGTCCCACATCTGTCTCGCTCTCAAGTCTTCACATCAAGTTTCAAGTTTATTCACGAAGCTGCCAAGTACGGGAGACCTGAAGGTAACAGTCTCGCGCTAGTTTATGTAGAACTGGATGCTTACAAAAGAAACAATAGTCATTCAAAGATTGGCGCATAATAACGTCTGACATGTCATAACTAATTTGACGAACCTCTCCAATTCATGTTTCATTGAGCCCGTGCCTCGAATCAAACCTTTATGTTTTACAAGTAGGCTTCGAGGTGTGGCGTAGCGAGAACGACTAGCTGTCACTAAACTAATCTATACAACGAAAGAAATGTGTTTGTCTATGACCTTATAGACCACTCGGCTATTCAACGTTAACCTTGGGCTGAAAATGTACTAATCCATATCAAGGTCAGTTTCCAGTAGACCAGATCGTAACTGTACCGTTTACGAGCAGCCCATGTCAGATCGAACCTGCCAAACGTAATCGAAATCGAATGCGAAAACTATGGGCGTCCACTTCAGTAGGATCGGTAAGTCTCTGAAGTATCCAGCCCACTGCCTCAATACTTGTAGAACTCAAGTTCCGAATGCCTGGAATGCCTAGAAGAAGAATTACTATTCCAACGGGATGCAGATATTTGTAACGAAGGGGTAATTCCACATTCACGACACTGCGTACAATGTTCTGAACGGTCGGGTACAGTGTAGCAACAAGTCATCTGATGAAAAACACGATCCTTACTGTCCAACTCGTACATTCTCACTCCACACGCGCGCTCGCGCTCAAGAACCGGGATTCTAGTGGTGGTTTCCACTTAAACGTCGTTTGTATTTCTGCCCGCTTTTGGGCGTATGATTGATGTTTTCTGTTGTGGGTTTCCTGATTCTCATTTCTCACCCGTTGGTCAGATTTCGTTGAGTGATAGCTCATCCGGTCACCCGTGTTGTCTGTAACTTACCCGCTGTAGGCTTTGGCCACATCATACCGCCGCGTCAAGTTATTACACCGAGTGTTGAAATACTTCAGCCTCCGGATTGGTCATCCATCACAATATCACTGATCTGATAGGTATTCCCAGTTGCCCACTTCTCGTCAGTTACACAAAGAACAACATTCTTCCCCTTCAAAATACATGGGCCAAACGGGAAACACGAATAGACTGTAGGTGACCAATCGTCGACACGGCCTCAGCAATCAGCCAGATTAACACACTTAACCTCTCACACAAACTTTTGGCAAGGTTGTTGGTATATTATGCGTGTATGGAAGAGTGGACGTTGGATAAAACATTTGTTAACAGTTGACTGCACAGTTGATTCAAGGTCTGAGAGCACCATAGCAGCCTGGACGGTTGTATAAATTTGTAGGGGTCATTTTTCATAATTTTCCCCTCTCTTTAAAATTGTATATATTTGTCACTCTAATACTTTGTAGATCATTGCTAGGGCCAACAGCAGCCTGAGCGATAACACCCAAGCGTATGGCTCAAAACTGATGATGACGAAGATGACGAATTCACATTCTATAAAGATTGTTCAAATCAAGTCCACTCTAGAGTTACTCAATAGCATACGTTACGTTACTTTGTCCATAAACGAAAGAGTGTATTTCGGTGCATAACAGGTGTTCCTGTTGCTACTCAGTAACTCGTCATCCTCAACATCATCGTCAAAGATAGTAATACATCAGCGGTCCTCACTGATGCTTAACTGCCACAAAAGCATGAAGAAAGGAACAAGCCATAGCCGAGAAAATAACCAAAAGAATTGAACAAGACAAACACTGAACCAACTCTGTCTATATTCAGACATTCAACATCAAGCTGCTTACACCTTGCAAACAAACAATCGAGCTGTATGTGGAAGTAAAGCGTCATCAACAAGACAACTTCATTACGGCGTTTACTGCCTAGTGTCATTCAATGAACTCAATTCACAGACAACTCGGACAAACAACGACAACATCTACGCCACTGCGCCCGATTAGCCGCTATCTCACTTAACGTCTCCAACCATCGACTCTGTGATTCTCGACGTCCCCAGCCCGGGAGACGAGCCCGAATTCAAGTGGTCAACCCCTTCGTGAACAAGTCCATTTCTTTAAGTTAGGTCATCATCTGTCCACCTCCCACCTTACGCCAGTCACCCACAGCGTTGGCAAAGAGTGGCCGGCTGGCATCCATACGACATGGTCTAGCCATTCAAGTCTATGCAAACTCGCTTGGTAGTTGTAACCAAATACTCGCTTCCTAACCTCTTCATCGCTTACCCGCTGGTGCCACCCGATGCGAGAAATCGAACGCAAACATCGGTGGTCAGATATCTGAAGGCTGTTCGTGTCGTCTACCCTGAGCGGCCAAAATTCACTGTCATAAAGCAATACAGTCCTGAATGTCGCCTTATATACGCTACCTTTAAGACTGAGAGAGATAATTCTCTGTAGCCAGATGTGCCCCCAGATTGGTGAATACCGCCTCAGCCCTAGAGATACGTGTTTCTATTTCATTTCGTATTCTTCCGTTACCACTAATGCAGTTTCCTTTATATATGAACCGATCAACAATCTCCATAACTTCATTATCTAACACAAAATCTACGTAATCACAACAGTCTTACACAAGCATTTTGAATTTGAGACTGTGAATTGCATTTCAAAATGTTTGGTGGAGAGCGAAATAGCTTCTAGCATTAGCAGTGCTCCTTGGAAATTGCCAAACAACGCCCTGTCGTCAGCAGAATTAAGATCATTTCACATTCCATCAGAGAGGAGCCCCATTACAGCATTTTATGAGTGCAACAGACAGTCCTCAATTATCTCGCGTACGGCAAAATTAATCAAAAAATGTTTAAGTACGCTGCTCTTGGTGTTGAAATTGTCAAATAGTTCATCGTGAACCCTAACTTCAACTGAAGCATGAGAACAGGGTGTCAACAATATGTTCACACACTTGTTTGACAAACCCCTGAGTATGCATCGATCCGCTGAGTAGAACGCAATTTGTACATGTACAGTCATGAATTTCCAAAACACCGATAGTTCAACATACCGTAACTAACTGCATAGATTCGGAATGTGCACAGAGTTAGTTTCTTCGAACACCATTCAGCCCCTTCCAAGGGAAGGTGTCTTTCGTGTTCCTTTAAGGTGGTCACCGTTAGAGAATAAGCACTGGGAAACCTTGTAAACTCTTAAACTAGGAGAAGAAAGAGATGGGTGGTATAACTTTCATTAAAAAATGTATATTCATGAAAACCACGTGGTCTTTTGAGCAGCTTCTTCTACTGTGCCCACAAAGGAAACTTTCGCAGAGTTCGAACGAGCTTCGTTATCAGACGGGGACAAACATAATTGAACATGGTAAGTATTCGAGGGTGAGGTTAATCTCGAGTTGAACATCACTCATATTTGATCGCATCCTCCGCACTCCCATAGACATTTCATCCAGCCTCTGTCGAAAAGAAGCACTAGACTCGAGTTACGCTGTTGCTACAGCTCGCCAGTAGTGCATATCCTTGCCACGGCTGAGACTAGAACTCTGGTCACGTTTTCATGGGACAACCGTGTTGACCAGCACGCCAATGACCTCAGATTAGACAAGACCGGATTATATCTGAAAGTCCGACCACTCATTTATGAGCAGTGATTCGGTTGTCCTATCGTCTCGACAGGAGACAGTTACTGTCGTTAACTTCAATCGATAACCCTGCGATTAGGACTTCCGAGACAGGTCGGACTCTGCGATCTCATTGAAACTGCTAGGCGATATTTACTGTATTAGGTTTCTGAACTCCTAACGTTGCTTCATAGTTCAGCCAGTAAAGCATTTTCCGCATCTGCGCATGTTCCGGTTGCTAGTTCGAATTCACCTGAAGTCTGAATTTTTCGCAGTTGGATCTCTTCTCAATTACCAGATCTGCCAAACTATCTACTGGTTATTATCATCATTATTATTGTGTGCCTGCATGTTGATAGCTTGTGCACCAGCCCCAAACCGTAAAACAGAAACACAATTACTGGGGGAAAATGAGTCGATGAAAACCGAAAGACACTGAGCAAAATGTGACAATAACAACAACAGAAGTGATTTTTTTGTCGGTTTAACAGTGAGGACGATTTTGACCTGTTCTGCTAATTTACTGAGTTTAAAAAAACCCTTAAGAAAAAAAAGCATCATGGTTGCCAAAGGCGACAAGAACTAGGGGTGTAACAATGTTCCTGCCGTTAGCCTGAGTTTGCATACAGCCTAGGACGCTCATCACTATTGGGCTCCAAATGAGGATCCAGTCTGATCCAGAGGGAACCAAATCTGATGCCAATTTCTGCTTTTCCCAACCACGAACACAAATAAGGCACAATGTGAAAGATGCTTGGTTTCCGTTTGTAGAATGTGACTAAGCCACCCTAAGCGATAGTATGAAACTAACCCACTTACTGAAGGGTTACCTGTCTTCAAATCCTATCGTTGTTCATCTTACGTTGCTATTACACAATAACAATGCTGCGCAGACAATGATTGCCAAAATATTAGATGTCATGAGAAAACCGTAGATTTTCTGATACAAAATGGAACAGTCATGATGTGTGTTGTTTTTGGTGGTGAATCCAATACACAGTTTCTCTTTTTCATTTATGAAGAGAGGGCTCCGAGGATGCATCCATGTGCTTGTTCAGTACACCTCTGAACGAACCCGATCTGAACGTGTGGTTCATCCTCATTCAGTTGAACGCATTGGCTGGTTCAAGCCGGTGTTGTGTATGATATTACTTTAGTAAATGGCACTGAGTGCAAATGTTGACTAGGTCTCACTGTCAATAACAAACCTTTCTTGGTATTCCCTATGGTCTTCCTCTTAGGCTACAGTGCGTCAGCAGTGTAATAAACACTAGCACTCTGGCTAATTTCTCTGTAATTTCAACCCCAGTTTCATACTATCTTCTTGACTATGAAAATCATAATTAATGGATTCGACCTCACTTTATTTCGCTCACTTGTTCACGCTTGTTAGAACAACTGTATGAAAGGACAGGCTAACTTCTTTGAACGTGCCGACACGAGGTCAGATGGATCAACAACCTCTTAGCGTTTGGCTTTCAGCATGTGTCAACAAACCCATGGTTCTACAATCAATTTTGTGAGCGTATGATTTCGTGATAGGACAAAGGCCCGTGTGGACTATGATCAGCTAAGCCGTGTGTGTGTGTGTTTTACAATGATTCCAAACTTGTCTGTAGTGTTACTTCTAGGTTTTGAAGCGATGGGTCTCGACCATTGTGGATACACGTTTCTACAGTTAACGCGACCCGGATGTGTGGATCAATGGAGTTTCACCATATTAGCATTTTCAATCAGACGGAACTCTCAAAATTGCAGATGATCATTGGAATGCCAATTGGCAAATGAGCACAAAACACTGGTTGGTTTGTCTGCAACATGTTCAGGCCCCATAATTCTCGATAGACGTAGTACATTTCGGACTGCTAATTTACAGTGGCTACCGCCACAAATGATCACTTTGGTGGTTATAATGTTTCCTAAGGCTTGTCATAACGTAACAGCTTATAATAGGTTTCGCTCCTGTGTAGATTAATCAGATAAAAATGATCGGAATTGTAGGTCGAACCGGAGATCCTTCGTGTTACAAGCAGAAGCTCGGTAGCCAATCCATCCATACAAACGAGGTGCGAAGAAATTACACGTCAAATACGCACAACACGTCCCAATAGTATAAGCCCATCAACAAAGCCCGGAGTCCGAGCCAAAAGGATCACCTTAATTAGCACTTATGGTTCGGACCTGGGCGACACGTCCTAATAAGTGATGTTTTCTGTTCGAATCGGAATACAGACCATCGAACGGGTGCCCTAACCAAGCCAGGTTGGGGAAAAGACACAACCCAGTCTAGAAGCCACAGCCAAATCATCTGGGTCTGTGTGTGGGGTGGGTGTAAGCGCACTTTCCAGTCAGGTCACCCTGCTCCATCGTCCCAGTGTCGTGGCCACTACGGACTACGATCGATAGAGCCTAGCTGCACACACGTCTCCGCCTAAGAGGCAACGTTGGGCTGGGAACCAGCATGCATAGTGGAGCGCAAATAGACGGAGTAAAATCATACTCTCCCCAACAGATGGTGTTATCACGACCATTGTTTTTACCAAACACCGAATGCTTGAAAGATTGCATTCAAGAACGAAACAGATTTAGAAATCACTAGGTGACAGATTGAAAACTGTGTAGGCTTTACGTGTAACATGACGGATTAGAAACGATAGTTTCATCTCACCGAAGGCACATCGAACTTGTTAGCACTTAGGTGAGTAATTCATTCTGTGCGTTTGTCTGTTTACCTGACTTCTCTTGGGTTGAGTTATTTCAGATCGCACAACTCTCAGTTCAGTGTACCGGACAGCAGCCGCGTACAACTTGATCTGAACGAGTTTATCATACTGGAGCAAGATCACACTACTGAAATGCAAGTAAGAGAACGACGTGTCGGTAAGCTGACAGCTGATTATCATTTATGTTGCCTGTGTTGAAAGTGTGGAGGAGACAACTAGGGAGTTTAGTGCAAGGCATGTGGGTACGCGATCGGTTGTCTGTAAATCAGTTCGAAGACTGGTGAGGAATTTTGTTGCAACTGGCAATGTTCATGACCTGGAGAGAAGTGATCAAATGTGCACATCAACAGATGACTGTTCTGCCAGTGACGTTCTGCGACGTGTTAAAAACAGTCCACAAATGAACGTCCGTTGGCTCGTTCAAGGATACAACATTTCGAATTCCACTGTACACAGGATACTCGAAAAATGCAATTATCAGTTATCGGTGGGAGGCGCGAGTACAGGAAATTCAGTAATCGGATGCAGACAAACGTGGTTCAGTTTTCACGTGGTACTTATTAGAAGGGGATATATATTCAGCCGTTTTTAATGATGAAACAATAATCTGACGGGGTGGATTCATTCAGAAACCCCATTTTTCGCATTTCAATAAGTCCCATCGGTTTTCTTCAATCCGACGTCAACATATTCCAAAGTCTAGGTTTATAGCGTGGCTTCTCGGGACACGGATTACAGGGTCTTTATTTTTGGTAGGAAAAAAGTCGTATGTGGAACATTTATTTGTACAGTTATTTACAAAGTAGGGCATTCCTATCTTCAGACGCTGCATCTGAATGTTGTTTCAGCGCTGGAGCAACTGGTGTGAAAGATCATAGTAATGGACCGCTAGCAAACCGTCGTTTTAAGGAAACACCTGCCCACACTGAAACCGTTTTCGTACTTTACGGATAAACCGTACGCAGCAGTTAGATAGTACTGCATATCATTGGCTAGAATCGGCTACATCTTCTTGATGTACGCTTATCAATTCTGTTTAGATAGCTATAAGAGAACCGTTTGTACATACGGTGCAATAAATATTTGGTGTCCGTACCCAGTGGTTTCTTATGTAAGGTTATGTCAGGTTAACGTGTGCCTGTGAACAATGACATAATGTGTCATGCACTAAAGAATCCAATCTATAATATCTCACTACATATTAACCAAAACAGTGTCGTATTGAGACAGTAATCTACGGAGTATCCGCATTCGACAATTACCGCTAGCGTAATACTCGGTGACCTCATTGTAAGTCCACTATGTTGTGTCTGTTCTTTTATACCGATTTAATCATATATAGAGGTTGGGAAGACAACAGCTTCCGGACGTCAAATGTGTTGACCGCCTGTGATGTATCATGACATCAAAGAGGCTGTAGCGAATTGCAAATCACGTTTACGTGGAGTTAGTATGAGACCAAAAAAACAGATTTCGTGACCCGAAATTCATCTTTGTGCTGATCATTACGAACCCTTCTTTGGTGAATAGTATGCTTTGACAATAACTGATTTGTTTTCAAAATGACTCGAAGTTTTCTGAACCACTTCTGCCACTAAAAGGTTTATGATTTGAACAATGCGAAAGTGGTTTAGTCAAGAAGGAGCATCTTATGTTTTGAGCACATGTCATGACTTCTAGTTCTGCTGCACAGAGATCAAACGGTGGCTGGACAGTATCGGATGGCGGCATCTTTGCGTTACTTCATGCTATCTGTGCTGGAATAGCTTCACAGTAAAAATGTCAAAACGTTGAAAACCACAGTCCACCTAATACAATTTCACGCCATGCGTTCGGTAAATGATGTGATCATTATCTACAGCTCTGCAGAAATGTTACACACAGTGCAGCTAGAGAAAGCTCTGCATTGCCGCTTAAATCTAGACGTTTACGAACTTCTCTACAGTGTTTTGATTTAACAAATGTCTCCCGTTTCCGAGGCAATGGCATACGACTCTCGAGTAGTATATTTATCTGCAACCTTAGTCAACGCGTGGTGGAAGTAAGCGATCTACGAAACCGGCCGACTCTGGCACCATGTACCAAATCCGAATGAGTGCAGCCACTCAAAATGCAGACGAACAAACAGAAGGTTCACCTACGAAAACATTACAGCCCATTGTTTCAACATTATACAATCCGCTAGGCTGTATTCAAAGCATGTACCGGCTAACCCAACAGAAGACGGTTATGGTGACAGTCCAAGTGAAGCATCAGTTGATGTTACTGTTGACATTGACAACAAACACGACAATGCCTTAAGTCCCTCACCCGTCCTCCTACCGATTACGGGCCGTCACCACTGTTGTGCCCTTAGCCCGTTACCCCAACGGTCGTCCATGTGTGACCTGAACTCCGGTACCCCCCTCCCCGGTCTGGCACCACCGTCGTACGGCTTGCATGCACATTTGATTCCGTTGGAAGGCTGTCCCGTCTAACGCGCACGTAGACCCGTGAAAGCCCAGATTTGACCGTCTCAAACGCCTACCCCTGGGACTATCGGTTAACAACATCTGTGCGGTTTTCTGAGTTCTAACAACAACTAAAGTGATCGTAATTAGGTTGCGAAATTCTGCTCAGGTGTTCGGAAGACGTTTAATCAAACGACGCATCTGGCAAGAAGAGAAAGTCGGCACATCATCATTGACGACTACGTAGATGGCAGACTCAATCGGTTGTCCGTGGATGTAACAACAATCAGCTTATGTAACACGTTGACCGAAATTGTGTCTGTTATTTTTGCACTTTTGGATATCCGTTTTCACACTGGATATGCAAAGACCTGATGAGAACTTACCAAAAGCAGTTGTTTGGCTATCCTTCTTATTTCTGATATGCCCAACTTGGCCCGATGAATAAGTAATAACGTCTATCACATCTCTCGTTCCGATTGTTCAGTGTCACTATCGTCCGCCTACATACTACTTTGAATAAACAACACAGAAGTTTGAAATGCAAAGCTGTTAAGTAATGATGGGATGTAAATTGACTCTTACTCACATTGTCCTTCAGCCCTGCATCGGTACCACTTTGGCATAGCAAAATTCGGACCACATTGGACCGGTTGTGTTCAGTTGCGGCCATAAGCGCCGTACTTCCGTCAGCATCCCTCTGGTTCACGGGAGCATTGTGCATTTGCACCAGTCGATGAACCAGGCTAGCACGGCCGTGCATCGCGGCTAACATGAGCACCGATTGTCTTTGAGGTGTCGAAGAGGTCAGAGAAAGCTTGGCTCTGGACAGCATTTGCTCGAGGGCATTGATCTCTTCTGGGGTGGTGGGCTTTGCAGGCAAAAAAGCAGAACACAAATATCCAACTAGCATGTTTTGCACAGAATATATCGGTTAAATACAACAGTTAACGAAGTCAGAATAAAAAAAGATTTTGGAATTAAACCGTTTTGAGAAACCTGTCTCCAGGACTAATTTGTCAGTTTCTTTTTTGGCGTCTTCTGTGGCTTCTCGGTTATTCTTGTCACTCAATCAGTAAAACTAACCATAAGATTTAGATTGTTTGAAAAACGTTAGGTTCGATGTAGATTAATTTAAAGATTTTATGCAAACTACCAAATGTGGGGTAACAAAAAATTTAGAAGCTTAGTGTCACTGAAGGATTCTGCCACGACATTCGGAAGCCGCACGCACGAATTACCAGTAGCAGGACTCTCACAAAATGGCGGACTACTAGCATGTATACTTTAAACATTGAGATTGTTATAACGTGGAACGACCGAGCGGATGTAATAGAGCCGTAACGATCCCTACGAAAATGTTACATCACGGAGAGACCGAGCGAACACAATAGAGTTGGAACGATTCCTACGACGTAATGATATTGTACGCGCTGTTTTACCCCAAAGAGCCGACACCCAAGCAAACTACGAAGAAAAAACACTAGTCTCCAGAAAGAGAGCTTATACTGTCTCAGTCCGCAGACAAATTACAAGCGCAGCTCTTGTGCATTTATAGCTCGTCAAGCGAAATGGTGGATAATGTTCAATATTCAGTGTAAAGCGTCCTGGTTAGATAACAGGCGAATTAGCGTCCAGTATGTAACTCGGCGTAAGAAATAAAAATGATGGTGCAATAGAGAAATTCTGATTTACAAAAGTAATAAATGTTCATTATCGGTTCAGTGGACGGTTTTTGTGGTAGTTAACATTCGCAACAGAGACCCCTTCACACGGTACATCAAAGCGGCAAGAAGAAATACAAGACGAAATGCAAGCATTTTGTTTACTCTCATCAGTAGATTATATACATGTATAGGGCACGGTGACGAAACAATGGAACGAACGAACGTCACATTTTAGGATGCACATCAGAGTGGACCTACAACGACTTCAATGCCACGGCAACGACACTGACAGTGTCAACATCTTCTGCTGGGAGGGGGACTGGCCTGTGTCGCTGAATTAAAAACATTCCGCCAAGCGTCAAATTCTGTGTTCCTAATGCATAATTAGCCTTCCGTCACAATAAGACTGGACCTTGACGTGGTGTGACGGCTTGCGCATCTCGATGACCTTTTGGGCTAAATTGGACAGAGTTACTCATACCAGGCAGGCCAACAGGTAGAGGTCTGACAAACCACAGTCTCCTGGTCCTCCAGGTTGGGGGTTGGAAGATGGTTGGCATCTCTTCCTGAAAAACGTACCATTTCTGGTACACCGCCACCCACCCGCTGCCTTGCGGTACAGGCTTTTGAGCCAAAGGCTTTGGTTGAGAACCCTA